>PVJD01008204.1:40469-75222 GCA_004026545.1 Mormoops blainvillei | reverse complement strand
AAACATCTCCTACTTCTTATAGCTATTAAATGGATATGTCTATTTCCCACTAGGGTTACCAATAAAAGAATGAGGTGATTAGAGAGACTATCTAGACATATTCCATGAACTAAGAAATCTTTAGAAACTATTACTGCAACATGAAAAGAAAGACTAATTTTTCATCACTATGTTCATTTGAGCCTCAGTAATATATTCATATTTGCTATAAAAGATGGATAATCTAAACTTAAAGTTAGGTATATTTTATATTGTCAGTTTTAAGCTAAAACCAATCTTTAGTTTGGAATTAAGTTTTCATTTAATTTTAAATGCTATATTTGTCATCTATTTCAGAATGTTAAAATGTAATAGGTTGCTTGATAAAAAGACCACTTTGAGTGAGATATTTAAATCATTTATGATTTTGCATACAAAAATTTTAATTTGCATACAGATCATAAACTTAATGTAATATTTTAAAAACCATACCTGAATACAGTAATTTAAATGGAAACAATTAGAAAAATTCTACCTGTAAAATCAATTTTATATATTTCTAAGAGGGGAATACATGTAGAAGGAATTTCTAGGTAAGAGTGAGTTTCTAAAATTTATATATTCTTTACAATGTTTTTACATGTTTTCAGGTCCTTGTATAAACAAATATATATTCAAATGTTATTCTCAGGGAAAATTACTGAATTAAAAGCTTACACAAATTGAATGGAAAAGTTATCCAAATAAACAAAAAACTTTTTAATTGTATATTAAATGTGTTTATGTAATCTCTAGATCATGAATATTAGAATAAATGCAGTGATCTGAAGAGACTATCTTATTTTATCTGCTTTACACGTTTACTATTAAAAAACTCAAACTCCTGAAATACTTAAAACAGCCCAGGTTTTATACTGAGTACTTTAGATACAGTAGCTAGTTATTAACCATATTCACCCTGTCTTAGCTTCCTAAGGGCTGCCACAACAAATTACTGCAAACTGGATGGCTTAAGTCAACAGAATTTTATTTTCTCACAGTTTTGGAGGGCAAGAAGTCTTAAATAAAGGTCTAGGCAGAGAAATGTTCTCTCAAGTCCCAAGGGGAAAAGTCTGTTCCATGTCCTTCCTGTGGCTTCTGGTGACGCTGTCAGTTCTTGGCATTCTTTGGTTTGCAGCTTCATTTCCAAACTCTGCCTCCATTGTGGTATGGGGTTCTGTCTGTATATGTTTCTTCACAAAGTATTTTCTTCTTTTAAGGACAACAATCATACTAGGTTAGGACCTGTTGTTAATGACCCCATCTTAACTGATAATATCTACAAAGATCCTTCTTCTGATATATTCACAGATGCCAGAGTTTAAGATTTCAACGTATATTTTTGGAGAACACGATTCGGCCCACTACAGAGCTTATGAGAAAAAATATTTTCCTTTAAATTATTATTCTTTTCTTTTTGTCTAAGAAAACTGGAGTCTAGAACACAAATAATTTAACAAGCCCATGTATTAAACAAGTGGCAGAGCTGTATTTTGAAGTCAGACAGATGGGTTCCAGAACGGTGTCTTAGTCTTCACCCATGTTGCCCAATTCCAGGAAGTATAAAGAATATTTTTATGCAGTCATGTGAAATTCTCATCTTTGTCTCCCCTTTTCATCTAGGAAAAATACTTATATGCATTTCAATGAAAATAAACTGAAATAACCTTTGTTAAACATGGGTATGCTTAACTGAATTGTGTATGTATATTTTCAAAACACACTTTCCCTCTATGCTGAAAACTACCTTTGCAAGTACAAAATAATCACCTTGGAGCCCAAAGACCAAGGAACAAACAGAGCCAAGGGGTTTCGAACCATACTGTTGTCTCTTTCTTGTTTAAAGCTTTGAAAAAGGCCTCCTTGAACACTGCCAATCATTTATCAGGGTCACTGAGACATATTCCAGCAGTTTGAAATTCTTTTTATGAGCTTTAGAAGAGGAAATAGCAATCTTGTATGTTTTTCCCCATGGGTAAAGTTACAGGAGTAGCATTTTACAATATTCATGTAGAAGGAAAATATTTGTGTCAGTATTTAATAATAGTGTAAGTGACAGCGATAGTTCTATTAAAAGGTATACTGCATCCCAATTCGATAAATACAGATGGAACAACAAAAAGTGTCATTTAAACACAGCAAGGACACTTCATGGAGGTAGGATCTTGTTAAACTATCTACAGCTATAGTCCCAATGCTTAACACCATACCCAAGGGAAAGACATTTTATTATTTGCAGGAATTAAAAATATAAAAGATACTGTTTCTGCTCTAAAGGGACACATTTTTTTCTTTTCTATCTTCACCTAAGAATATTTTTTCATTGGTGTGAGCAAGAGAGAAAGAGAGAGAGACAGAGACAGAGACTGAGACAGAGAAACAGAGAGAAACTGGTTGCCTCCTGTATGCGCTTCAATCAGAAATCAAACACAAAACCTGGGTATGTGCCCTGACCGGGAATCAAACCTATGACCTTTTGGTCTATGGAATGACACTGTAGCCAAATCAGCCACACTGGTCAGTAAGGAGCACAGATTTTCAAGTTAGTAAGTGGGTAATACAAAAAATATACATATATATAATTCAGAATATGATTGTGAAATAATTGTGAGAGCAGCAACATTTTAAGAAACTCAGAAAAAGGAAAGCCAAGTCTATAGATAAAAATGTTAAAGTTTTAGTTAGAATTTTATAAAGCTGAAAATGGCAAGGGAATAATACTTAGGGTAAGAGCAAAGAACAATCCATTTAATCCCTAAGGCTAAAAAAATTTTATGTGATCTTTAAATCATCTATCTATCCCCTTCCATCCTCTACATATCCTCACATCTCAACCATGAGCAAAACCTCAGGTCATTCTACTAGCAAAATATGTTCAGAATCTCACCACTTACCACCTCTTTCTTTACAATGACCTGAGTCCAAACTAGCATCAATCATCGCTCGTCTACATTATTGAAATGACTCTTTAACTGGTCTCCCTATTTTTGCACCTGCCCTCATTCAATCTGCTCTCACATAACGGCCAAAATGATTTTATTAAAATTTCAAATAAATTGTGTTACTTTCCTACTCAAAACTCTCCCGTGGCTATTCATCACATTTGATTTAAAAAGCAACTCTCTTACAGTAGATTGCAAAGCCCTCTGAACTTTTCTTCTGTCTCCTCTATTTTATTTCAGCTACACTGACCTTCTTGGTGCTCCTCAAAGAGCACAGGACTGCTCCTGCTTCGACATTTTTTCACTTGTTCTCTCTCCCTGTTTTGCTTCTTCTCAAACATCTGCTCCAATTGCTCACTCGATTTCTCTGAGTCTAATTAAAAGTTTCCTTCTCTGGGTGCCTTCTGTGGCTACCCTGTGGAATAAATGCATTCCCCTTATATCCGCATTCACGCTTTTACTTTTTTTTTTTCCTTAGCCCTTATTATGATTTAATATATTACACATGTTAGCAACTTGTCTTTGTATTTTCCTTTTTCTCTCTCTTCATTGAATAGTGAGCTTCATTACACCTAAGATTTTACCTCTTTTGTCATTGGCTCCATGTCCATTTTCTTGAACAATATCTGGGCTAGATTATATGCTCATTTATTTTTTTTAAGGTGATGAATGCTTAATGATAGGAGTTTTGAATCTAAAAACAATGAGATAGCATTAAGGGTATGAGCCAGACTCCATTTTTTTTAATTCAGTTATTTAATTACCTTTTCTCTTGATTCTAGAACTTTGATTTTTTTTTTCTTTAAATGTATCACACAGTGATGTGCTTCATGTATACCTTTCCCAGTAACAAGGGATGACTATTGATAAATCTAAGCCAATCAACAAATTACAATCCCTTTGCTTGTAATCTGTTTAGGTGCCAGAATCCGACTTCCCTTGGTACAGAGAGATCTGACAAGATCACCGGGGAGAAGCAGGGGCGGTGTGTAAGAGAAGGTTGCCTGAAACAATAGTAAAGAGTCTAAGGCTGGACTGGCTGCGAAGCTGAACGCCCCCAGAGCACACGGAATTACAGGCCAGAAGATCCGAAATAGAAGAAGAGCTCTCTGGCTCCCTCTTCCTCCAGGATGCCTGGTCGAGCCTGCTGCTGCAGCTGCCTGCATTTCCCAACGGACAGAGTTTCATATGGGAAGGAACTGTGGCGGCAGCCTAGGGTCGGGCTGGCCTGGCAGGGGGCGGCAGGGTTATTCTCCGTGGGTGTTCTAGAGGGGACAGGCTCTGCCACAAAAGCCTGTCGTTCGTCCAAAACTGCGTAGCTTTTGTATCTTACGTTGTTTTAGTTTGTAAATTAATCCCATAGAAATAAGATAATTAAAATTAACGGAGGGAATGATAAGGGAACTCAAGAGTTAAAGGTTTTAGTCTTTTATTTATTTATTTTAAGCATATGTTATTGATTATGTTATTACGATTGTCCCATTTTTTTCCTCCCCTTTATCCCCCTTTACCCCACACCCCTATTCCACCACCTGTCCCCCCTTAGTTCATGCCCATGGGTCATACTTAGAATTCTCCATTTCCTATGCTATTCTTAGCCTCCCCCTATTTTATACCTACTAATTATGCTTCTTATTCCCTGTACCGTTTCCCCCATTCTCCCCCTCCGCCTCCCAGCTGATAACCCTCCATGTGATCTCCATTTCTGTGATTCTGTTTCTGTTCTAGCTGTTTGCTCAGCTTGCTTTTGTTTTTGTTTTGTTTTGTTTTGTTTTGTTTTTAGATTCAGTTATTGACAGTTATGAGTTTGTTGTCATTTTACTGTTTATAGTCTTGATCTTGTTCTTTTTCTTATATAAGTCCCTTTAACGTTTCATATAATCAGAGCTTGATGATGATGAACTCCTTCAACTTTACCTTGTCTGGGAAGCACTTTACCTGCCCTTCCATTCTAAATGACAGCTTTGCCGAATAGAGTCATCCTGGATGTAGGTCCTTGCTTTTCATGACTTCTTTCCAGCCCCTTCTTGCCTGTAAGGTTTCTTTTAAGAAATCAGTTGATAGTCTTATGGGAACTGTACGCTTATGTGATTAAAGCTATAACTAAAGAGGTAAAGAGTTTAGCTTTAATTGATAGGTTTATGTGACTAATGCATGTGGAAAGCTGTTATTCCAAACCTGCTAAGCTTTTGAATAAAGACAGCTTTCCTTATCATCAAACCTTTGCTTCTGGAATTTTACTTAGAGGGTGGCGGCGGGCAGCGGGACCCTACTTGCTGTTTGGTAACACCCTAAATAATGAAATGTAAAGGTAAGTATCCTGGTTGGCTTGTAATTAAGTATTTTCCCCTACTATTAAAAAGAGACATTACTGTCCTGTTTTTTAATATCATTGAATGAGCAGGAGATTTGTAGCCATCATGCATTAAAGAGAAGGAAGTTAGGGGGATTGCTGAAAGGCTGAACCGAGGCACTGGCAATATAAAAACACCAAGGAAAAACGACTTGGTACCTCGCTGACTCTGGGCTCCTTGTAATGTGAAACAATAAGTCCTTTATTCATTCAGGTCGTTATGTTTGTTTGTTGTTGTTGTTGTTGTTTACTACTTACTGAAACTATCTTATATAAATTATGCCTGTAGTTTGTAAAATTAGATAAGGAAGAAGAGGAAACCCTCATTTCTTTGCTTTTGATTTACATATATATATATATACATATATATTAATATTTTTTTTATTTAATGCCACAAAAAGACTTAAAACAACTTACCAAGATTTATACTTTCAGTTTCAGTGAGAGGAAGTTCTAGGAATAGAAGTTAGCTGAGAGAAGAAAACGAGTAGAAAGGCAAAAATAGAGCTAATTATAAACTGATTCTCAAGAAGCACAACTGAATAACTAAAGATAAGCTGTTATTTATTTGGAATTCCTGAACTGTCAAATCGGAAAAGCATAATAAATTATGAGAAGTACAATATTCATGACATCAAAGTTTTCTTAACAGTTATTCAGAAGAAGCACAGATATTCCTTTTACTGAGACCACAGAAAAAATTTTTATGATTCCTACTGGGCAACATTCTCAGCAACACACCTAGACAATTAAAAATTTCTAATTATCCCTCTGACCACTCCCAGGAGGCTGCTTCACATAAATCCACTGGTATATCTTGACATTGTTAGTGGATCAATAATCTATTTTGTGTCTACTTTTATGCTCTTTGATACATATAATTAATTTTTTAAATTACAGAGTGCCAAAATACTTCAGGTTTAAAAAAGTTAAATATAGGCATTGTATAAACTCTAATGGAATTTACAGGCTAGAGATCATATATAAATAAAAAGACAAGAAGATTTCTGGCTTTCTATATTATAGAATAGCTTATGAGAGATAAACATTCCAACCTAGAACAGCAAAAACAAAACCAAATCTGGTTGAAAACTAAAAATTTAAATATTTGAAAAAATTAAAGGTCTTCCAATGCAACCATAACTTAAAGACAGGATCTTGGAACAAAATGAAAGATAGAGTTGAATCAATAATCATCAAGGCATGTTTCCCCTTGGGGGCATTTGCCAATTAATAACACTGAACAAAGGCCAATAATTCAATCATTTGCCAGAAATATGAGAAGATATCAAATTTTATTTATACAAACTTACAGTGCTCTAAAAAAAATGATGCTGGAGTGACAAGAAAGTAAAAAAATTAGAAACTAAGTAGAATACCACTGAGAAGAGGTCAGAGCAGTTAGCCTTTTATTCAATGGTTTCTCTCCAGATATTTGCAGAGTAAGAGGCAGTCTCACCATTCTAAGAAAATAAAAACTATGATCCAAGACACAAAATTGGAGTGACCCATAATTTTAGTTGTGAGACAGTCAAGTACCATAGCCACATGAGCTCCCCAGGTACATGCTTCACTTGGTACTTCATCACAATCAACTACAGGTGATGGTTTGTGTAGGCAGAATAGATAGCAAACCGAGGCAGGAGGAGAAAGGGAGACATGTCTCGCCCATTAATGCAACAGTCCTGTGCCCAGTTAGATAAGATTGCCAGGTGTTCCGAAGACCACAAGAGAGACCATGAGAGCGTAGGAAGTGGCGAGGGGGGGGGGGCGGCGTTTGAAATTGTGTATCACTTCCCCTATCTGGGAAAGAAAGGTTTTGAAACTGTATGTTAATCCCAAGGCCCAGAGAAGGGACAAGGAGGCAGAACCTAGAGACTGGCTACAAACATAAAGCCCCTAAATTCCCAATTGGTGGTGCACACAGACTAGCCAGGTACCTGCTTGCAGCTTTGTGTTCAAGAATATTTCATAAATAAATTTACCAACTCATTTCCACTATACGAGCTGTCTCTCACCTCAGTTCTTCTCACAAGCAAGACAGGAACTGAGGTTGGGGAGTCCCCTAATTCGGGTCTCTCCTGTAATATGTTGTAATGCCGTTGTAGGCCATGGGACACTGGCATTTGGTTTCTCCTTGTTAAGGAGCTAGCATTGTACTTAAGCTCAAGGGCAAAATTAATCCTAAATCCCATTTTTAGGGCTGTATTTCCAGGACCACTATGGATATAAATTTTGTATCAGTCTGAATCAAATCAAGAGACATAAAACACACAGTGATATAATCAGGGATGTTTAATATAAATAATAATTAAACTACGATAAAAAGTAATTATGAGATATAAGAAATCCCCACATGACATCTTAGAATAGAGGGAAGACTACGTAGGGAAGGTCATACTGGGAAATATAGCCCACTTACAGGACTAGGGTTCAGATTTCCACAGAGAAGGTATCGTTGCAGGTCCATGAAAAAGCAAGAAGTTCAATGTCTTGCCTAACCCAGAGCTCATCCCCAATTTTCAGGCAAGCAGGAAGCAACTCTTGCAGGGGTGTCCAAACTTTTGGTGTCTCTGGGCCACACTGGAAGAAGAAGAGTTGTCTTGAGCTACACGTTACATATACAAACACTAACAAAAACTGATGAGCAAAAAAAAAAGGTTTTAAGTAAATTTATGATTTTGTGTTGGGCCACATTCATAGCCATTCTGGGCCACATGCGGTCCACAGGCTGCAGGTTGGACACCCTTGCTAGACCATCGAATTTTCAACATTTTTCATTGCACGGAACACATAAACTAATTACTAAAATTCTGCTGCGCACCAAAAATATATATTTTGTGCCAATCTGACAAAAAATAGGCATAATTTTGATTCATTCACCCTGGGGGACTATTATTGTGCTGGATGTTGTCATTTTTTTATTTGACAATCTAAGGGAAAAGAGGTTGGTGCCCCTGACTAAATAACCAGGTATTGCATGTGTTAAAATTTTTATGGCACATCCGTTGAAAATCACTGCTCTGGAGCACAGAAGGGGCAGAGGCGAGCCATAGCCACGAGTCAGGCACACAGGAGGCACACGGGAGGCACACAGGGTCTGTGGAGGTGCCAGCAGAAGCAAAAGACTTGGAATGCAAGGTATCTCTGTCAGGAGGTCCATGGCACTGGCAGGCATCAGGAGAGCGTTGAGACCAACCTCTGGGAACTTGGGACAGGTGAGCAGAGGAATGTGGAACTCTGGTGTGTACAAAGGTCCTGCGGCTGGCAATGTCTGTGCTGAGATAGCTGTAGCATGTTGACTACCGGCTTGAGCCACGGCTGCGAGGCTGTCGAGGCATTACACATTCTAGGTGTGTAGCTGAGGCTGCTCTGACACCCATTCTGCAGATCAAACGTGCACCTCCTGGAGATGCAAGAGAACTCCTTTATCCTGCGATGCCCCTCTAGTGACCTCTACTGAGGAAGCATACTGCTACTCTCACTATAAAGGAGAAAAAAAATTTTAATTATTTCTAGCAAAGAGACATATGGAAAGATGCCCAACATCACTAATCACCAGAGAAATGCAAATTAATGCCATAACGAGATATCACCTCACACCTGTCAGAATGGCTATCATCAATAAATCAACAAACAAGTGATAACAAAGATATGGAGAAAGGGGGACCCTTCTACACTGTTGGTGGGAATGCAAATTGGTGCAGCCACTATGGAAAACAGTATGGAGGTTCCTGAAAAAATTAAAAGTGGAACTGTCTTTTGACCCGGTGATTCCACTTCTGAGAATAGATCTGAAGAAATTCAAAACACTGATTCAGAAGAAGATATGCACCATTGTTTATTGCAGCTTTATTTACAATAGCTAAGATTTGGAAGCAGCCTAAGTGCCCATCAGTAGATGAGTGGATAAAATAGTAGTGGTACATTTACGCAATGAAATAATACTCAACTGTAAAAATGAAGGAAATGTTACCCTTTGTGATAGCATTGATAGACCTGGAGAGTATTATGCTAAGTGAAATAAGTCATTCAGAGAAAGACAAATACCATATGATCTCACTTAAATGTGGAATCTAATGAACAAAATAAATAAACATACAACATAGAAACACACTCATAGATAAAGAGAACAGACAGCTGTCAGGGGGCAGGGGCGTTGGAAGGCTGGATGAAATAGGTGAAGGGATTAAGTAAAATAATAATAATAATAAATAAATAAACCTCATAGACAGAAAAAGTGTGGTGATTACCAAAGAAAAAGGAGGATGAGAGGAGGCAGAAGAGAGTAAAACAGAGATAAACGGTGATGGAAAAAGACTTGACTTTGAGTGATGTTCACAATACAATATGCCAATGATGTATTATAGAATTGTATGCCTGAAACCTCTATAATCTTATTAACCAATGAAACTGCAATAAATTCAATAAAAATATATTTAAATTATTGAAAATTGCCCTGGCTGGTGTGGTTCAGTGGATTGAGTGCTGGCCTACAAACCAAAGGGTTGCCAGTTCGATTCCCAGTCAGGGCACATGCCTGGGTTGTGGACCAGGTCCTCGTAGGGGGTGCATGAGAGACAACCACACATTGATGTTTCTCTCTCTCTCTTTCTCCCTCTTTCTCTCTCTCTCTCTCTTTCTCTCTAAAAATAAATAAATAAAATCTTTAAAAAATAAATTTAAAAATATAGAAAATACAATATTAAATAAATAAATAAATAATTTTTTTCTGCAGTAAAAAGATTATGTCCTCTATCATAGAGCATATAGTAGAGAGTAATTTAGGAGTTGAGAGGGCAATAAATTGATAATTATCATAGATATCAATATATTTTTAATATTTAGAATCAATACCACTTGTATACCTTGATATCAGTTGATTCCCTTCTATAACTACCTTTGAAGCCTAGATCTTATTTAATTCCCATTGGGTAATTTAATTATCACTTCCTGCTCAATGTTTATTCATAACATTTTTATTCATATTGTTATCTCCTAATTGGGGGTAATTTTCTGGCTATTAAATAGCAATCTATATAATGCAGTACATAATGAAACATAATTTATCATTCAAAGACAAGTTATAAAATATTAATTTTATATATGCTTAAGTCACTATTTTATTTTACACTCCACATACACATCTTTTTTATTTTCATTAATGTTCTAAAAAGTTTGCTGTTCTAGATGTTTTCACAACGTAGTTTTAATTCATTTGGTACAGCTGCTCAGTCAGCGTGTGGCCACTAGCACATTGTATGCCTTGTCACATAATACGGTGTGATTTAGTGAGCGGAGAGATCATTCCTCTCAGGGACTGAGGTGACTCAGGACACCAGGACAGTTGTCAGTTATTAAAAATTTTGGTTGTAAAACTTCTTTAATAAATGGTTGTTCTAAACTATGATTCATATTGAATGAATCATACTGTCAACTCAGTTTCAGGTGTTAAGTGTTTTTATTTGTTTGTTTGTTTTTGCATGCTCTCAGTTTGAGCATTATTATAACCTTGGAAAACTGCCTATTACTTAAACTTTTAGTTTTTACTTAATCTTGAATGTTATTACTCTTAAAACATTATGGATTTCTGAATTCTTGACATTTTATCTTATTTCTTCCTCTAAGAGGTTAAGGTATTTTAGTTGCTATTTATACTGCTTCAATATATTTTTTAAATTTTTAATAATTATATAAAAATCTGTTCATCCAACTATCCAGTATTTTGGTCTCAAGTAAATTGAATTTTTAATTTTTCAGATTTATATTTTTTTATTAGAAAAACTTGAGAATAGCCCAGATAAACTTTGCAGATAGAAATGGGACCACTTAAAAAATCACATCTGTGAAAATATAATCTACTTTTTTGTAACTCATTTACTTCAACTCTGATACATTGTACATTGTGAACATATTACATTATATAGGCTACTATCAAATTTTTTGACAATAAAATGAATCTCAGTTATGATCTGGCTCAAACTTCATTTTATAGTTGTAAAAGCTAAAATCTCAAAAAATATTAAAATATGTCTAACTTCTTTTTAGTATTAGTTCATTTACTTATTCAAACATATATTGATCAGCAGTTATATATAAAAATTATTCTTTTTCTGTGAATAAAGTTTAATTGGAGCGTAGCTATGCTCATTTGTTTATGTTTGTCTCTGGCTGCTTTGCACTGCAACAGCAGAGTTTGGCTAATGAACGTGACAGACACATTATGGCCCATAACACTTATCTGGCCATTTATAGAAACAGTTTGCTTTATTTTATTTTATTTTATTTTATTTTTTTAAATTAAATTGATTGGCCCTCACTGGTGTGGCTCAATGGATTGAGCACCAGCCTGCGAACCAAATGGTTGCCAGTTTGATTCCCGGTCAGGGCACGTACCTGGGTGACGGACCAGGTTCCGAGGATGGGGAGCTCGAGAGGCAATTATACACTGATGTTTCTCTCCTCTTTCTCCCTCCCTTCCCTTCTCTAAAAATAAAAATAATTAAAGTCTTTTTAAAAAATTAAAAAATTAAATTAAATTTATTGGGATGCCTTTTGTTTAATAAAATTCTATGTTTCCAGGTACAATTCTATAATACATCATCTGTATATTGTATTGTGGGCCCACCCACCAATGCCTAGTCAGATGGAAAAGGACAAGAACCACATGATATATGTGGGATATAAAACAGAAAACAGCAAAGGGACAAACAAAACCAACAGAAAAAACTGATAGACACAGATAACAGTATGGTGAGTACAAAGGGGAAGGAGGGTGGGAGAGGTTGAGGAAGGTAAAGGGGTGAAATATGAAAGACTATTCTTGATTATTCAGAAGGGAAATATGTGTATTTGATCTGTTCTCAGCCAAAAAGAAAAAAGAAAAGAAGAAGAAGAAGAAGAAGAAGAAGAAGAAGAAGAAGAAGAAGAAGAAGAAGAAGAAGAAAAAGCTAAGATTTTACTATGCATCCGTTTTGCTGTGTTTTTCCTGTTATCTACTTTTTGCTTTTCTTTCCATAGTCCACACTAAGGCATATAAATCTATTTCTGACCTCAGTTTTTATAGAATTCTTTAAAATATTGGTTATGATAAAAGTTGTTGAGAAAACAAAAAGTTGCCTTCCATTAATCTAAATTGGGATTAGTAACCTATGATATTCATTAACTTTGACTTGAGATAAAAAACCAAAACTGATGATTTTACTTTATGTGGCCAGAGTCAGCCCTAATTAAACCTTCAATCAAAATAGGATTGATCATAATCCCAACATCTCCAGTTGAATCCTTTTCGTTCAAATATTCTCCTACTTTCTAGATACAAATAGGTAGGTTTTATATTACAACAGATATACCCGGTGACACCACCTCATTGCACATAATGCTGAGTCTTCTGTAAGCACAAACGCCCCAAAAGACTCTCCTAAGGAAAACTAGCGGTTATTTCCAGAGAGTCAACAGAAATTTGGACAGAATAACATATAACCCATAACCCTGAATTATGCTTTCTAATTTATAATGGAACAGAGCAATTACTTTTTTTTCATATTTACTCCTCAATGCCTGAAAGAAGTAAGGATTTTCTAGTGTAAATGTTGTTTTGCAAGGATGATTTGACATGTGTTTGACTTTAAAACAATGAATTTATTATTAAAAGATGATATCTAAAAAATAAAACATGCAATTTAGTTTTTAACAAGATTTTCTATTAGCAAGATTATATTTTATTAGCAAGATTTTCTATTTTGTTATGTTTCTTACAGCCTCTGTACTCATTGGTAGTATCAGGTACACTTTAGGATAGTTTTTAACTTTAGTAAAATACATTAAGATTATATGTTAGCTACCAAAATACAGAGGGTTTCAGATTTCATGTGCAGAGGCTAACTTTAAATGATCTTGGATTTGTCAATATTCAATAATCAGGGTCTTGAATGTGGTCCCAATAAATTAGAGACCCAGAGGCTTAAGATTAATTTGCTTCATAGTAAATCCAATTGTGGGAGAAACAAAGCAATTTTAATAAACAGTTAAAGTGAGACAAATATTTTGATCATGGAAGTGCAGGGTACTCAGGATGCATTTAGCAAGGGACTTCTAATTTAGTAGGACATTCTGTGTGGAAAGAAGAAATTTAAAAAAAAAAAGATTTAACAAAATGGAAAAGTCAGAAACAAGTATCAGAGAGAAAAACAATGGACATAAATTTCCTGTAAGGACAAAAACTGGACTTGGCCCTAATGCTGTGGGCATTGGTCACCACCGAAGGGGTTTTAGAAGAGATCAAAATATTAGGTTTGCTTGTTTAATATGAAGGTAATTGTATTTAAATCTAAAGGTAGTTGCATTTGTTCATTGATTATACAAACATCTGCAACATAATATGTGTCAGGGAATTTAAATGCCTTCTGTATTCAAGAGAATGCATAGCATGTCTTTTTCTTTTGGGGAATCCTAAAATTCTTCATTAAAATAATAAAAACTATGGATTTTATTCCCCAGATAAATGACTACCCCTCATACACAAACATATTAAATTAAATATATGAAAAAATCTTAACACCAACATTAATATTATTATATGAAAAACATTAATACCTTGTACATGTAGGCAGCAGAAATCAATAGAAAAGTGAACTATTGCCAGCTTGCATCATTTCCTTTCTATTCTGTGGCCAACTAAACATAGCAGAAGTACAATTAGAAACTATAGTCCCTGTATCTTCTTCTCATTGTTCTCAGGTTAGAATTTTATATACAAGATATTCACTTGATATTTGAAAATGGAAAAAGTATCCTGCACAGAGAGTCATATTGAGGCAGGATATAAGAGGCTAGTAAAATTCATGGGCAAGTGGAATGGGGAAACCGAGATAAAATAATTTAACCAGGACAAATAACTTGAAAAACTTACAGACAGCTAGCAAATCACAAGATTTTATCTTCCTTAACCAAGAACATATGAGAACAAATGGCTTATACCTCTCCTCTCTAATCAGAGGATAAATACAGCTTAAGTAACACTGGTCAGGGAGATAGAGTATAACAGAGACCCAGTTAATACCATTTGTGCCAGCCAAACCCAAGGATGCATGAAGTCTGGGGAACAAAAACTAAACACACCATTAGAGCCTGATGGACCCAAGATGAAAATAAAGTGGTGAAGTTTACCACAGAATAATCCCCAAACCACTCCCATATGCGCATTTTGTTGCATCAGCATATTAAAAACACACCTGGAAAGCTGATTAATATCCTGATGAAACTGTCCCCAAGATTTTCAACTGCAGAACAGAGATAAAACTCTGAAGACAAAGGATGCAACGGCAGGATCTCTCTGGAGCACGCCCATGCCTTTCTCAGGGAAAGGGCATCAAGGTGTACTTGCCCCTCTTATCTAAGGGTTCCATGAGACTTGTAACCCGGGGAGAAGCAGGCAGAGGCACCTGTCTCCAAGGCCTCCTTTTCTCTGACTTTCCAGTGAGCAAGCAGGAGACCCCCTGACCCCACCCACCTTCCCCTGGATCACTTCTTTCCTGTAACATTTATAGGGAGTCAGGTTCTCTCCCAAGCTCTCTTGTTGCTTCTACTCTAAGACCTTCCTTTGTTTCACTGTTTCCAGCTTTAAATATTTTATTTATTTTCAGAGGAAGGGAGGGAAGAAGGGAAGGAAAAAGAGAGGGAGAGAAACACCGATTTGTGAGAGATACATCAATAGATTGCTTCTCACATGCCACCAACTGGGGACATGACCCACAACCCAGGCATGTACCCTGACTGGGAATTGAACAAGCAACCTTTCGGCTCACAGGCCATCACTCCATCCACTGAGCCACGCCAGCCAGGCCTGTCTCTAGCTTTAATAAACATACTCTCAAAATCTCCTGGAATTATGTTGTGAAATCTCTCTTGCTTGAAGTCCAGAACCCACGCACTACCCAGGCAGACCCAGTCCCTCCCTGGTAACAATATGTATATTAGAAGCCTTTTACTCTGGATGATTTTACATGTTTTTCTTTAGTACTTGTTTTAGCAATTTGATTATGATACTCCTTGATGAAATTGTCTTTGTACTTATTATTCTTGGGATTTGTTGAGATTCTTAGATCTGTGGGTTGATTTTTTTTTAATCATATCTGGAAAATTTGGTAGCCATTACTACTTGAAAAACTAACTTATTACTCCTTCTGGGAGTCCAATATTTCAGTGCTTCATTGTGAGCAGATTTTTTTCAAGTTCACTAATATTTTATTCAATGCTGTTTAAACCATTAGTTATATCCACTACATATTTTACATTCCAAATACTGTATTATTTCCTATTTTAGAAATTCTGTCATGTTTTCTTTTATAGTTTTCATTTTCCTTTTCATTGTGTCATTATTTGTGTCTATATCTAAATATTTTAATGTATCCATCAGAGTTGTTGTAAAATTTTATCTGCTAATTCTATCATCTAACTCACTTCTGGCTATCTTTCTGTTCACGATTTATCTACTGTTTACAGATCACATTTCTTGTTTCTTTATGTCCGCTAATTTTTGATTAAGTGTGGACATTGTGAATGTTATGTTTTTGAATGTCTGGACTTTATTATCTTACTTTAAAAAGTGTTAGAGTTTGTGTAAGCAGGTAGTTATTTGTGGATATCCTTGATCTTACAGGCTTTTTTTTTTTTTTTGATGCTTTGTTAGGGCAGATTTAGCACAACCTATAATCTATAATTAATTTAGTCTTTCACCTTACACTGGGAGATGTGGTCATTCCAGCATTGCAACTAATATCCTTGGATAGTCAATGAAGTTTCTCCACAGTTGCCCATCAGTGCTCAAGTGCTGTTCAGTCCTATGTGAATTGCCATAATTTTTCTATTTATGGTTCCTCAGTCATTGATTCTTTTCTTGGTGTTTTTTTCTTTGCCCATTTGTTACGGAAAAATGAAACGACCAGACACTGAGGGGTTAGGAGCACGATCTTTACTTACGTGGAGGGGCCCAGAGGAGACAAACTCCAAATTCTGAGCCCAGAACAATAGCCCCGCATTCCCTTTATGCTGGGCTAAGTGGGGTAAGGATCTTGGGAGGTGTGGTGGTATAGATTTGGAGCGAAAAGGGTTTACAGAGGTGAATGAGAAGCATTTACATCATAAATCAGGGCAATTAGCATTTCATCTCTGGTATCAGCCTTGATTTCCTCTACACATTCTCCTGGAGTATGCCTGGATTATGCAAGGAATTTAAGAAGACCCATATGTAGATTTTAAAAGCTCTTTCTCTACCTAATTTTCTTCTTTCTGTTACTCAGCCTTACAAATTTCAGTTACTTCACCTTCTGTGAAATCTAATCTCTGTTAACTCTAGTCAAAAAAGACCACTGTGTTTTGCTCCTGGATCCTTTCTGCATCGTGGTCCAGGAAGATACCTCCACTTAGAAAACCAGAGTAATAGTAAGTTTCACCTAATTTGTTTCACTTCTTTCACAGCTTTGAGCTGCCTGTTAAAATGAAAATGATTGTTATACATACTTTGTTCAGAATTCTAATTCTAGGATTGCATTTTTAAATGGTTGATGTTGTATAGAAAATTTTCAGCCCTGGTTGGTGTAGCTCAGTGGATTGAGCATCAGCCTGTGAACCCAGGGGTCACCAGTCAGATTCCTCAGTCAGGGCACTTTCCTCGGTTGCAGGCGAGGTCCCCAGTTGGGGGCACACGAGAAGCAACCACACATTGATGTTTCTCTCTCTTTCTCCCTCCTTTCCTCTCTGCCTAAAAATAAAAAGTAAATAAAATCTAAAAAAAAAGAAAGTTCAATGGGGAAGTTAAATAGAATGTGTCCTGGTTTTGCAACCGGTTTGATATTAAATGTCATTCACTAAGATTGGGGAGTCAGAACAGGAGAAAAGACTAAAAAGAGGAGGAATTAAGATAAGCACAGGAAAGACAGTATGTTCCCTTTTGATTCATTGATCCTAAGGTAATTAAAAGGCAATCAAGTGAATATGAACTATAGGAATTTGAAACTAAGTAAAAAGGTCTAAGTTAGAGATAGAGATACTAAGTGAATACTTGATATTATATTAAGTAACAAAGCAGAAAAAAAGTGAATGTTAAGAATCGTATGGTTTTTACTTTTTCTGCATTCTTAATCTAGTACACAATGTTACTTCAAAAATGAAACGTCAGAGATCATGGGTATCATTTTTTTAAAATGAAGTTTCATGGTTTCTTTAATCAAATGTCATAAAGAATTGAATTGCCCAAGACAGAAGCCAAGTCAAATTTCTTTTCAACATACAAAACAATACATGATTCTTCAAAGTGACAAAATTTCAAGGAAATTAGTATGTTGCTGACAGTATTTCATGTGTGACTTTTAAATAAAATTGCCTATGAATGTACATATAATTTCTTAATTTAACATATTTACTGAGGTTCCATCATGTGACATTGTTCTTAAAAGCCAAGACCACAGTGATAATCTACAGAGCGAAAGGTTTTGCTCTTGTTCTATTGGGATGTGCAGGAATTAACGAATAAGATAGGTGTTTAATATATAATTATAAATGTCATAAAAATAAATAAGCAAGGAAAGGAGATAGAAAGTTTTGTGAGGTGGCATTTTGACACTGTGGTTAAGTAAGGCTTCACAGATAAGTGGTGCTAGATCTGGGTATAAAGGAGTAAGCCATGCAGAGGGCATGTGAGGGCGGTGAGTGCAGTGACTCTAAAACAGCAGCTAACTTTGCAAGTTCAAAACACAGAAGAGTGTCAGAATAGCTGGGAAGGAGTAAGAAAGTAGATAGAATGGGGTAGAATGAGTAATTCATAGGTAAAGGAGGGGCCCTTACCATATGACCCTTTTCCAAGAAAAACATTATGGCTTTTATCCTCAGTGCATTAAAAAGCAACCTTTGGGAAGGGGTTTCTAGGAGGTGACTAGATCTGATTATTGTTTTCATACTATTTTTTTGAGAAAATTTTTGCTGTTAAAACAATGAAGAAGGATCATGTGTTATAAGGTGACTTGGACAGAAGAACGGCATATTTTAAAGAGAGATTCTATAAGATGTTAAAATGGAGATATTTGATCGAAATCCTGAATGAAGTAAAAGAGTGAGTCATGTGGAGCTGTAGAGGGAATCAAGACTGATAGCAAAGATGAAATGCTAATTGCCCTGACTTATGATGTAAATGCTTCTCTCCCACCTCTGTAAGCCCTTTTCGTGCCAAATCTATACCACGCCTCCCAATACCCTCCCCCACTTAGCCCAGCAGAAAAGGAATGCAGGGCTTTTGTTCCGGGCTCAGAATTTGGAGTTTGTCTCCTCTGGGTCCGTGCACATAAATAAAGATCGTGCTCCTAACCCCTCAGTGTCTGGTCGTTTCATTTTTCCGTAACAGAGCAAGAGCAACAGGTGGAGCCTGACCTGAGTAGAGGACCTAATGAGGAGAATGAAATGCAAAATGTTGGTGAAAAGGGGGTCGCACAGATAATACAGTGCTTTTTAGCCCAGGAGTCAAAGTTACTGAGATTTTTTTGTTGTTGTTTTGAGACAGATCTGGAAGTTTTTGAACAGGGAAGCCACATGTTTTCTCTTCTACTGAAAACATATTACCATTTTTCCAATGGATTTTCACAGCAAGGTAGCAAATAGTTTTTAGAAGGAAAGAGGGGAAGCAGGAGTACTCCTGAAATTATTCCAAGAGTCCAATGGCAAGAGGTGGGGTCGAGGTCATAATGGGCCTATATGGTAGGCAATTTAGGATAAATTTTACATAAATTTATGCAACATAAAAACAGGTTTTGCACATTGAGTGTTGGAGAAAACCAGGAAAGCCTTTTATAGGATCTTTATATTCTCTTTCAACCATTAATTTACAAATCTGTGGTCATAATATTGTTTGCTTCCATTTAATCTTTTCCCTCTACCAAGCCTCGGGATGAAAGAGAAAACATCAACCCCTCTCGAGCTCTTGTCCTCATTTTCCACAGTGTTATTTTTCCTACTCTGTACATACATACTGTTGCATGTAATTATACATTTTGATATAGGAAAATAGAACATTCGATGCCCAGTGAGCATCACAACACTTTTCTCAAAAGTAAACTTCCTTCCAGTATGAGACACAAAGTGCCAAAGAGTTCTTTAACATTTTCCCACAGATATCAATTGTTTTTATCCCCTGCTCAGCAGAGTTCTATATTCAGAGACATTACAAAGTCATTTGAAGGGAAGTTGCCTGGTGAGAAAGAAGATAATAGTCTTCTTTGTCTTTTAAGTGCCTGAAAAATGCGTCAGCAAGACAAATATCACAGTGTTCTAATTCATTTTTTTTTCCTAAGTGAACATGTGAAGATTTCATCTTTCCAATCTTTCATTAGAGATATTGACTATGATAAGAGAGAATATCTAATTCATGTAGGGCAAGGCTATTGATCCTGTTTTACATTTTTGGACAGTGAACAGAGCAAAATGAAATAAACAATCTCCACCTCATCTGCATGTAAATTTGAATTCAGCTAATTGTACTCACATGAAATGCAATTAATGTAGGCCTTGAAGAAAAAATTATGATCTCAAAAAAGAGAGACTTGGTAGTACCTATAAAGAGGCGTAAAAGACAGAGTACAGACAGAGTACTGTGAAAGAAAAATTGCACCCAGTGGAGTTAACTTAAACAAGCAAGGAAAGCTTGATTCAAGATTATTGCAGTAGAGGTTGTGACTATTGCAATACAGTAGAGGATTGAACTGAACTCCACTAATACAAAAGGAAGAATTGTTAATATTGTTTTTAAGCACCACAGCGGGCCAGTGGAAAAGTACTGGAAGATCTTAGAAGGGAGGTTTGATAATGTGATTAGGGTATCTGTGTTTGTTAACTGGCATTTAGCAAAGTTAGACTTCAACCATCCCACAGAGACTGGCATACAGGAGCTCCATTTCTTTGCTGATTATATTTCAGAGGGATGGCTCTCTAGTCCTAGAGAAAGGCAATCTCCAGTTGTAAACAGTTTCAAGACACAAGGAGCAGATTTACATTTCAATAGGGCAGAGAAAGAATTTACAATTGCAAGTTTTCTAAAGCACAGGATCTGAGAAAAGGGAGGTCAGGGCATGTAATCAGAAAGAAGCTTGTCTAAAGATTAGTCAAGCTGAGGGAACTCTAAGCATATTTTGGTCAGTGCAGGAGAGGTTAATCTGTAGCAGACTCTGAAGTCCGAAGACCCTTCTTTTGAAATGACACCTTTATAGTACTATTATTGGAATGTTTTTTTGGATTTGATATGAAAGATAGGTTGAAGGACAGAGACATAACACTAAGGGAAACTCAGTGGGAGGCAACTACATTTTTCATAAGCACTAGTTAGTAAAGACCTGTTATGATGCCAAATGCTATATAAGGAAAGGGATAGATGAGCATAGAATGATTAAATAAAATAAAGTATTATCACTATCATCTATCTGCCCATCCATCCATCCCTCCATCCAAATAGCCATCTATCTACCTACCTACCTATTGATCATTATCTATTTATTATCTAACTTTATTTCTGATAGCATCCAAATTTTTCTAGCTTTTATATTGTATATTGCTGATTTAGATTATCCTACATCTGTTGGCATTTTAAATAGACACATGGGGCCCACAGATTTAACAGACAGATATCTAACAGTTAAAACAACAGATGAGTAAAACTCTTGAGCCCCTGAGTTACTGAAGATTATAATTACTATGGCATTAGAGTTCCTAGAGGACTTTATAATTCCTGTCCATCCTCTGGATGGTGATCTAATGGTTTTGCTTCTGACACAAAGAATGCTATTTCTAATGTTTATGGCAAATTAATTCACTAGAGAAAGGTGAGTGACAGTATACTGCCAGCGGTCATGACTTCTTTTTCTTGGCTGCCATTTAGTCTGTTGCTTTATGTTTTTAGAATAAAGAAAACTTATCCTGGTTTGTGCCAACAATGTTCTCCTGGGGAAGTTAATTGTCTGTATCTCTCTGCATAGCAAATAACGTGACTGTAGCAGGCTCAAACATTAGATATGTAGAGTGTCACATGATTGCTTAACTTTGAAACATATTCAAGAAACTTCAGTTAGGATTCCTAAATGAATAATGTTATCAGTCTTAACCTACTCTAGGAGATTTTAAGAAATAGTTTCCATGATACTAAAAAAAAAAAAAAAAAGTAGCTGCTATACTTACTCCTATTTAAAGTTCGCACTGTTTCAAAACTATCTTTATTAGAAATTATTTCACCATCTTTATTCAATAGGTCATCTCTATTTTGGAAACCCTACTTTGCCCCTGTATTTATTTTGAATAAACAAAGGAACTCGAAATGCTTCTGGAAGAAATAGGATTCTTCCACAGTGTCACGGGAAAGGCATTTCAGAGACACATGCATAGGAGGGCTTGAAGGAGGATTTGCCCAATGTCTCATCAGTGACCAGGTGCCACCTCTGTTTGGCTGCAGAAGAAGTCCAGCCTCTGGGGCCACAGGCCCACACTTGTCCCCACAAGCCGAGGAGCAGGGCCAGGACCCAGAGCTGCCATGTCATTAGCCCAGCATCTGAAGCTCCAGTAGCCCAGCACAGTCTCCGTTCCCCTCTAGCCAGAGACAGGCATGGCTCTTCGGCCCGCAGGGCTGCTGAAGAGAGAGAATGCAAGCACCGGGCCTTTGTTATGATTTGATTATATGTCCTTGGGCTTGGGAGAGAGGAGGCTTTTTTTCAAACTATCCAGTCTATATCCTGGATCTTCCTGGAGTTATGCTGGTGCCTTCCCCTAACCAATTCCTTTCTTGAATCTTCCGGGGTTTTGCACCCTTATCCTATCAGGACTTTTTTGCAGGTTTGTCTCTTCCCCTTTATAGTTGTCATTTTGGCTCCTACTGTGCAAGCTTCATAGCTTTGCCGCTGCACTTGCGCTTAGTAGAAGGACTGCCCACTGTGCCATTTTAGCTTTTACTCTGCATGTGCCCAGCAAAGGAATTTCCCTCTTACTGTTTATTCCTCGCCCACCCCATCCAGGTGAATAGACCAGTTTTCCGCCCCCCGGGGTGATTGAAAAGCCCATCCTTGCTGCTTACTTGGAGGGACGTTAATCCCCTTGGCAGGCAAGGTGGCTATCCCCTGGAGTGCCCGGGAAGCTGTCATTTCCTGACTTAATTAAGCTCAGTCAGCTTTCTCCCTTTCCTTTTGTTAATACCTAACTAGCTGCCTATGCTAACAATGGCAGAATAAATGTTGGCTAACTTTGGGAAATAACTGAGATTTATTGGATAAAAGGTCTAGACACGGGTAGAATGCATTTATCTCTAAATTAAGCACAATTAGAACGGATTTTTTCAGAAACTTAAAGGCAATCTTATGACATCCTTATTTTGATTTTTCTATTGAAATGCTTATCTTCAGCCCGACCACATTCAGACACTATAATTTGGTAGTTATATGTATGTGAATGTACTTGGATGTAACACATTCAGAAACAGTTTTCTACTTCAAATGTGAGAGTTTAAAAAATAAGATCCAAGCATGATGGGGCCAAGAACTGAATAAATGTGAAACATCAAGAAGCAGAATCCTCGACCTTCAGCTCCTGTGACTTGACCTGTTATTGATTGCAGAGCTGCCTGTCATGGGAACACCAAGTGAGATTCAAGCCAATCAGAGCAGGTCAGACTTTGGTAACACAAACAGCAGACTTTGTTTATAGCATATTGTTTTAAAGACTTCTAAAACTTTTTAAAAACTGTATTTTATAACTTCTAAAATTGTGTATAAAACTTTTTATTTTTTAACAATATAACTGAATTGTGTATTTGAATTCAATTGGTTTCTATATTGGCCTGGGACATTCTGAGAAACAAAGCATTATTATGTAAATATTTGGTATTTCAGAAAGTAAAAACAATAAATAAATTGACTATGGAGTACTAGATTTACACAATAGTTTATGAAATAATGTAAAGTCTACCCAAATAGTCTACATTGTGGTGGTAGTCTATTAAGAGACTTGTGAGGGGGAGAACACTAAGAAATTTTATTACTCTCCATGAATGACTAGAACATAGTCATTCACTCATATAACAAATGCATGCAGTATGTATTAGGTACCACAGAAGAAAGAGTTAAGTCAGAGTTAAGGTAGGTATAATTCTTCTTCTCGTGTTGTAGAGGGAATCAAGGCTGATACCAAAGATGAAACGCTAATTGCCCTAACTTACGATGTAAATGTTTCTCTCCCACCTCTGTAAGCCCTTTTCACATCAATTGCCCTGACTTATGATGTAAATGTTTCTCTCTCACCTCTGTAAGCCCTTTTCACACCAAATCTATGCTACGCCTCCCAATGCCCTCCCCTACTTAGCCCAGCATAAAAGGAATGCGGGGCTATTGTTCTGGGCTCAGAATTTGGAGTTTGTCTCCTCTGGGTCCGTGCACGTAAATAAAGATCGTGCTCCTAACCCCTCAGTGTCTGGTCGTTTCATTTTTCCGTAACAGTGTAACTTCTCATTTAGTTGTGGACCTAGTAATCACAGAGAAAAAAAGTTGATGATCATCTTATTGTAATATATGTTAGGGCCCTTCTATATTATAAGTACTTATTCTGATTCAGTAAACTAAGGAATATATTCTTTTAAGTGTTAAGCCTTTGCTTGATTTTTAGCACCAGATCAAGGTAATAAAAATTATGATATTGGAAAAAGACTAAAGTGAATGGCTAGTTGTTAAAACGGTTTAAAAAGATTTGCATGTATTTTATGCTCAACTTGTGTCCCAAAGAACAATATTTTCATTAATGAATATTAATGTGTAAGAATTAAATGTTAAGTGCAGAAACATTATGTCTTTTTTCAGAGGGTTTTTTTTTTTGAGTTGGGAGATACTATACATGTATCCGTAATAAGGTCATTTTTTCTTTTTTTGGTCTAAAGGATATCAGTGTGAACAGGCTTTATTTTCCAATTGAATTGATTTGGTAACTTTGTGGTAAATCAAGTGACTCTTACACGTAGGTCTATTTCTGGCCTTTGTTATTTTTCTCTTTTTGTTTACCCTTATGCCAAAACTATACCTTCCAGGTTCCTACAGCATTATAGCAAATATGGAAATTAGGTATCAAATTCTGTTCTTTTCAAAATTGTGTTGATCATTTTGGGTCCTTCGAACATCTATATAATTTCTTAAACTTACCTTGTCAATTTCTATGAAAACATTTGTTATGGTTTTGATTGAGGCCACATGGCTTTATAGAACATTGGGGGGATAATGACATCTTATTGCTATTGAGTCTTCCAGTCTGTTACTATGATACACCTCTCTCCTTATTTAGGGTGCCTTAGTTTGCTCTGAATTATCTTATAGTTCTTTGTTTGGAACTCTTAAACATCTATGTTTACATTTACTTGTAGGTATTTTAGATTTTCATAATTTTGAAAATTATAAATGCAAAATTTTATTTTCCAATTATTCATAAGTAACAAATGAAAATACAGTTGATTTTGTATACAGTGACATTGTTAATTTCATTTTGTATGTCTTGTGGTTCATTGGTAGAGTCCTTGGGATTTTCTAAACAGAAAATCATATTAACTGATAAAAAAGGCAGTTTATTTTTTCCTTTCTAATACATATAACCTCAATGTCATTTTCTTGCCTTTTACTGGCTAGGATTTGAAGTACAAAGTCGAATAGGATTCATGACAAGGGATTCCTTTCTTTCAGAATCAAGGTAAAGGAGGTCTAAGTTTTCAACGTTATGTATCATATTAGCTGAGATTTTTTTTAAGATACCCTGTTTCAGATTGAAGAAATCCCTCTTATTCCTATTTTGCTGACAGTTGAACTTCTTCAAAAGTATTCCTGCATTTATTAAGATGATGGTAAGTATATTCCTTTATTTTTGTTAGTTTGGTAAATTATATTAATTAATCTTTGGATGTTGAAATGTTATCATAGATAATCAGTTAGGGTGCTGGGGAGTCTCACCCATTAACCAAGATGGTAGTAGGGGGAGGTTCTTTCACTGAAACATGCCAAAATCTAGAGATATGAATGGATAGGGTTTGAGTCCACCAAAAGCTAGAAATATAAATGTACACTGCCCTGAACCCGCTGAAAGCTAGGAAGGTTATTGGATAGAAAAAAAAGCCCTCTCGCTCCATTCCTATAAGAACTGCCTGCTGGAGCAAGAAGAAGAGATGGTCTTTGAGCCAAGAGTCCACCATTCTCCCAAGTCCTGCAGCACTCATATAAAACCTCTTAGATTTTGGAGTAGCATGTACTTCACAAGTTTGACTTTTGTTGTAGGAGGCAGCTGAACCTCCATTTTGTTAGGCAACAGAGGCAGCCTTACATTCTTGGAATAAATAACTACTCGGTCTTTCTGTATTATGCTTTTCACACATTGCTGAATTTATCTGATAATCTTCTGTCCATCTATGTTCATGAGAGATATTGGTATTTCATGAACATAGATATTCTTATAAGATCTTGTTAAGTTGGTGTTGTGTTATTAGTTTCTAAAAATGTTTGTGGAAGGTGTATATTATTTCCTTCTTACATGTTTGATTAAATTCACCAGTATCATTATTTGGATGTGGTGTTCCTTTCTGTGGAGGGTTTTAATAATTAATTTAATTTCTTTAACAAAATTTAGGACTATTCAAAGCTTTTTTCTTATTTGTGTCAGTTTAAAAAAAAAGTGTCTCTCAATGAAAGTGTGTTCTCCAAATGGTGCTTGAACAATTTTATATCCATAGTGAAGAAAGTTAATGTTGACTCCTACCTCATATCTGACATAAAAATTAATTCAGTTTCAATTATATACATAAACATGAAAGCTAGAACAATTAAGCTTCTAGGAAAAACCAGGAGAACATTTTTTTTAAAAAAACCTTGGAATAGGCGAAGAATTTTAGTCAGGACACAGAAAGTATAAAAGGAAAAAAATGATAAATTAAACATCATGAAAGTTAAACATTTCCACTCATCAAAATACACTGTTAGGAAAATGAATATGCAAGCCACTGACTGAGAGGAAATACAAGAAATATACATATATGACAAAGGACTTTTACCCAGAATATAAAGGAATCTTATAAACAACCAATGGAGGAATGCTCAAAGAGACTGTTCACCACTGAAGTTGTAAAAATGGCCAATAAACACGTGAAATGTGATCAACATTGTATTAATCAGGAAAATAAAAATTAAAACCACAACTTCATACCACTATGTTCTTTCTAGAATGGATACAATTAAAAGTACAGAGAATATCAGGTGCTGGTAAAGGGTATGGAACAACTGACACATTCAAACAATATCGGTGGAACTGTAAAGTCGCACAGCAATTTGGAAAGTAATTTGAAAGTTTCTTTTAAGCTTGAATATCCCCAGAAATGTATATAGTATCTTTATTCATAATTGTCAAGAAATGGAAGCAACTCAAATGTTCAACCAAGGGGAGAAGGGACCTGCTAATTGTAGAATTCAGCAATTAAACGGAATAATCTACTGATGCACACTATCATAAAAAAATAAACCTCAAACACATTATGCTAAGTGATAGAAGCCAGACACAAGTGTATATTTACTGCATAATTCTGTTCATGAGAAGCTTTAGAAGAGACAACACTGTTATACTGGAGTAAAAATAAAAGGGATTTCCCCTGCAAGGAGTAGCTTTGCTCTGAAGGGGCATCAGGGAACTTGCTGAGGTGTGGAAACATTTTTATATGTGAACAAAACTAGCCACCCAAAGCATTTGACAAAACTTATCAAACCATTCAACCAAGGTTTATGCAGTTCACTGTATGAAAATCACATCACAATTTTTTAAATTAAAAAATTAATAATTATATAAATTAATGTAAAAGATAGTTATTGTACTATGCAAGAAAAGCATTCAACTTTAACAGATTTCTGTCTGTGTTTAATGCCAAATTATAGAAAAAAGAAAAGAAGTGCCTATAAAAGAAATGGTTTATCTCTTGGGCAAAATTGAGTCAGTGAAAAATTGTTATAATTTTGGTGTGCAATCAGCCAAAAGTTATTAAAATCCAATTAATAATACAAAGAAATCACAGCCCCAGATGCATATATATTAAGTTGTCTCCAGATAGTAAATGTTTCACTTTTATTTTAAGTGATTCTTACAATTTTCTATTTACTTTTTCAGAGAGAATTTTAAATATTATTAAAGAATTTCTGAAAAACTAAAAATTTATCTAAAAACACTTTCCCAAGTTTCTTTTGCTTTTATGCTTGAGCTGAAATATGAATGTGATTGTCTTTGGAATCTTAAATCTTATATTTATTTTAATTTACATATCATTTTATATCATTTCAAATTTGAATATCACATTTAAATTCAAATATATTTTAATGGCCACAACTAATTTTATGTTTGAAATATGTCACTAATACAGTTTTTCAAAGCATCTTTAGATGAGATAAAAGTAAAGTTAAAAAACTGATGTGGAAAGAAAACAAAATAATGAAAGAGATCTGCAAACACATTTATCTTAAGTTCTTAGTTTTTATAACTTGTAATAGCTTTTTTTTTCAGCTTTCCTACTGTATAAACCAGTGGAAACATGAAGAAATTCCAAAGACTTAGTTTTAGATTCAATATTCTTCAAAAATACATGTTAAAAGCAATAGGGCTGTGACTACAAATGACTTTGCATTGTTATGTAAGCATTTGTTGACTTAATTCTTCCTCTCGACCTATGATATAGTTACTGTTTACCATTTTCACTTTATTTTGACATTACCAGTAGTGAATTAACGATAAATCTGCCAATGTACAAGTTAATATAGCTTATTTTTTCTGAATTATCATTCCCATCTAAATGTCTTTTTAATTACTTTATTTTTATCCTCACCCAAAAACATTTACTTTTCATTCCTTTTTTGGAGAGAGAGACAAAGAGAAATACTGATGAGAGAGAGAAACATCAATTGGCTGCCCTCTCATATGCACCCAACTGGGGATTGAACTCACAACCTGAGTATTTGCCCTGACCTGGAATTGAACCTGTGATCTTTTGGTTTATAGTACGACACTCCAGCCAACTAAGCCACATGATAAGTCTTCATAAATGAATGTACCACATGCAGATAACACCTAGTGACTGGTAGAACTTAATTATGTCAATCTGAACTTTAGGAAGAAAGGTGTTTATCATAATATAATTTTCATGCTTTACACTTCATTCTAAAGCAATGCTTGAATGGTTTGGAAAATTATGCAATTTTATTTCCTCGAATAGGGAATTACTGATGTCCCTTATCTAATTCTTCTCTTAAAAAAATAAAGAATATTCAACTATATTTGAATTTGATAGTTTAAATACACTTTGTCCCAGGGTTTATTCAATTCTGCTTCATACCTTAATGTAGCAGCAATTTACTTCTTCAGAATGAAGAAAGCAGAGATTTTTTACTTTCTCAAAATAATGAAAATGTCTTTGTCCACATATTTACTGGTAGATTTCTATGACATTTACTTATAGAAAACAAAATTCGATATCTTAATTTTTAAAGTTAATTAGAGAAAAATTTCAAATAAGCAATTAATATTGGTTATATCATGCATTTACAAATACTATTCCTTTTATAGTATCCCAATTCTGTATTTCAGTGGAATCTTCCATTGTGTAAATCTCTGGGGCAGGCATGCCTCCATCCCTTATCACAGAAACCCCAGGTGTCTTAGCATTCCCCCTCCCCATTCCCTGGTAGCTAAGGCACAGATACAATCAGTGCTTCACCATTTAGATTCCCACTCAGTGCTTTCATGGGGGATCAATTCACGTGAGTGTAGGGGCAGAGGTTAGAATTTATTCATAGGCTGGAACTCATTTATAAACTCACTCACAATGAGAAATTAGAACTCCTTCTGTGGCTGCCAAGCAGTAGAACTGTGTCTGGTGACAGGAATGTCTAGTGGTGGTGATGACCCCTAGTAGAAAGGGTGGTAACGTACCCTAAGCAGGTGATTCTCAGAAGTTACTTTAGGAAGGGCTTCTTTTACCTGGCTTGTTTTTGTTGCTTTTCACTCTAAAACCTGTTTCACCTACAGTAGTTTCTCCTCCTTATCCACATGGGTTATGTTTTAAGGCCCCCACCCAGTGGAAGCCTGAAACTGCAGGTAGTATCGAACCCTATGTGTACTATACTTTTTGTCTTATACATACATACCTATGATAAAGTTTAATTTATAAATTAAGCAGAGTAAGATATTAACAACTTAAAATAGAACAATTATAACAATATACTGTAATAAAAGTTATATGAATTTGGTCTCTCAACATATCTTATACTTTAATCTCCCTTCCTCTTGTGATGGTGAGATGAAACAGTGCTCACATGATGAGGTGATACGCAGCCTTAGATCACTATAAAGGTTACTTGAACCTTTAGTTTAATTGCACTACTACTACAGTTGATCTGTTAATGAAGATGGCTGTTAAGTGACTAAAGGCAGGGAGGGTCTACAGTGTGGAGATATTGGCCAAAGGGATGAATTATGCCCTCAGGTCCTAGCTGGGAGGAGTAGATCACGGGAGGTTTCATGGTGCGACTCAGAATGGCATGTGATTTAGAACATTGTTTATTTCTGCAATTTTCCACTTACTATTTGGAACATAATTAACCATAGGTAACTGAAACTGCACAAAGCAAAGCCAAGGATAAGGGGGATTACTACACTTTTATTTCAGTAAGGTGAGCTTGCTGACATCACTCAAATCATTTTTTTTAGTTTTTGTTGCTTTCTGCAAAAAGAAACTGCGGAAGATAATTTCTTTTATGACATCTAATGAAAGCATCTATCATATAAATAGACTTAAAAGCTCTTATTCTTACATTAATGAATGTATTAACACAGTTATTAATTAGCATAAAGTTAAGCCTACAATCTTTCCATCTACAAAGAGTGGATAATTTAAAAGTGAGCAATATTTTTAAATTCTTAAGGATTTCTAAAACTAACTTCAATTAGAATTAGTCGTGAATTTTAAATATTTTTTGAGATTGTGTAAATTATATTTTAGTAACACAGCTGACAATCTGACCTAAATTATATTCTTATAAATGTAGGGTTGCCTGCCTGCAAGCCTGCTTTGCTTCTGCCTCCATTTGCTCCAACTTATATAAGGCCAGAACTGTGGTTAGTGTCATAACAGATATATCATGACACTGAAAGTCTAAAATGTTAAATAATGTAAATTCACTTTCTACAAAATTAATGGAAGATCGAAAGAAATGAGTCTCTGGCTGTGGAGTCTGCTAGCCTCAGAAGCTTTACAGTTAGCTTAGAGTCACAGTGTGGAGGAAGGTGTTTATGAAAGGTTGGAGTATATGAAAATAGACTTTTGTCCATAAGGCTATGAAAAGATAGTATAGGATCTCTTAGATGTTTTAGAAAAAAAACGTTTTTCTCTACTTTCCAGGGAGAGTCAAGTTCACTATTACGTAGTTGACATATGCAAGGATTTATTTATAAAAAAATAATAATTTTAAAACAAACAAGCTTATATCTCTATACTGTGATCAAGTTGTAATTGAAATTTCCTGTAAAGAATATAATTTTTGTGAAGCATTTCAGTTGTTTTCCTTTGCTTTTTTTTTTAGGAATGGGGGAGGGTGAGGGAGGAAGAATGAAGGGAGGGAAAAAAAGGCTATTTTTAAGTACGATTATTTCAACTAGAAGTGTTACAGAAAAATGAAGCGACCAGACACTGAGGGGTTAGGAGCACGATCTTTATTTACGTGCACGGGCCCAGAGGAGACAAACTCCAAATTCTGAGCCCAGAACAATAGCCCCGCATTCCTTTTATGCAGGGTTAAGCAGGGGAGGGTATTGGGAGTCGTAGTATAGATTTGGCACAAAGTGGCTTACAGAAGTGGGAGAGAAATATTTACAGCATTAGTTAGAGCAGACAGCGTCTCAGCACCTGCAGCAGGGCAGATAACATTTCACTTCGTCCTTGGTGTCGGCCCTGACTCCCTTGGTGTCGGCCCTGACTCCCTCCACAGAAGAATTATAATTATTTGCCTCCAAAAGTGCAATTTGGTAATAATAGGTTCTTCGACGGTGGCTATGCTCTTTAAAAGAGTATTATAGTGTAGAGGAAATCAAGACTGATACCAAAGATGAAATGCTAATTGCCCTGACTTATGATGTAAATGCTTCTCTCTCAGCTCTGTAAACCCTTTTCTCGCCAAATCTATACTACGCCTCGCAGTACCCTCCCCCGCTTAGCCCAGCATAAAAGGAATGCGGGGCTATTGTTCTGGGCTCAGAATTTGGAGTTTGTCTCCTCGGGGTCCGTGCATGTAAATAAAGATCGTGCTCCTAACCCCTCAGTGTCTGGTTGTTTCATTTTTCCGTAACATTTGGTTCCCTGACCTGGAAACAAACTAACAACCACTTGCCGCCGACTGAGCAGGGCGGGCTGGGTGCCCGGTGGCCTGGCTGGGGACCGGGGAAGCGCGTGCCCTGAGATTTCTCAGGCTCCGACCAGTCGGGACACCGGACTCCGGTCCGCGACTCCAGCCGGGAAGTGGGGGCTTCGGAACACGATCTATCAGAAGGTGCCGCATCGGTAAGTGCCCCGGGGACCAGACCCGAGATCGGGATGGATTTGGGTCCTTCATCTGTTACAGTAAGATCGAGACTACGAAAGTCCGACCGCCGGACCCTCGCTCGGGGAGGGAACTGAATAGCTTCTGAATGTTTGAGAGTGAACCCAAGTGTGTCTGTGTTTGTGGCTCCTTGGACGCTAGCCTACGGAGCGAGAGTGGGTCCCAACCTGCGGTTCCTGTGTCAGGTCCTACGGCATAACGGTTGACAGTTTACCCCGAATTCTGAAGGGGCAACCTTAGCCAAGACCGACTTCGTCCCGCAAGGGAGCAGGCCAGGCGGACAAGCGAGTGCCCCCACCCTTTGTGTGTCTGCACCGCATGGGAGGGAAGCCATGGGGGGCGGACCTTCTACGATTTTAGATTGTATGCTGCAGAATTTTAGCAAATTTAAAGGGCAGGACCCATCGCTTGATGCAGGCCAATTAGAGACATTTTGTACTGCAGAGTGGCTGACTTTGGGGGTCGGCTGGCCCCCCGAGGGAACATTAAATCTATCCACTATAAAAGCAGTTCACCTGACAGTTTCAGGAAAGCCAGGACATCCCGATCAGTTTTCCTATATAGATAGATGGCAGGAGTTGGCCAAGATAATGCCCAGCTGGCTTAGTAAGTGCGCGGGGACTCAGGAGTGCTGTAGAGGAGCCGCCGGCGGGGCACACCCAAGAATGTGTTGTCCACAGGCGCCCCCTACGGCTCCCCATGCAGGAGCCCCTGACTCCTCCGCCTTCTATCTCGCCCCAGGGGCATCAGCCTCCCCAGGAGCCCTCCCCGGTTCGGTACCCAGCCCTGCCCCATCCAGGCCCGTCACCCATAGCTAGAACACTTAGAAGCCACTGGCCCCCTGTTCAGATGCCACTCCGAGAGGTACGGGCAGCGCCCAGAGTTAATGAGGATGGGACTGTCCAGCCTGGACCGGTTACTTATTACTACCAGCCATTCAGTACTACTGACCTCCTGAACTGGAAACACCACACCCCTCCGTTCTCAGAGAAGCCACAGGCCATGATCTAGCTTGTAGACTCGATCTTCCAAACCCACCTGCCCACCTGGTTTGATTATCGCCAACTTCTCCTGACCTTGTTCAACACTGAGGAGAGGAGAAAAATTCTAGAGGAGGCCCGGGGCTACCTTGAAGCGCATGCCCCGGCAGGAACCCTAGATCCCTCAGATTATGCGCTCGGCGCCGCCCCCGAACAACAGCCCACTTGGGACCCAAACACTGAGCGAGGGTGGGCCGCCTTGGATCTGTATCGCCACTCCCTGTTACAGGGGATAAAGGCGGCAGCCAGGAAGCCCACTAATATGGCTAAGGTCGCCACCGTACACCAAAGATCAGATGAGTGCCCCGGAGTCTTCCTTGAGCGGCTGATGGAGGCATACCGAGTGTTTACCCCTTTTGACCCAGAGGCGGCTGAAAATCAGTGCATGGTAGCCATGGCCTTTGTCTCTCAATCGACCGCGGACATCAGGAGGAAGCTCCAAAAGCTTGAGAGCTTCGCAGGAATGACCTTAAATCAACTCCTAGTGGTCGCCAACAAAGTGTATGAAAATCGAGATGAGGCGGCCGCAGCAGCCCGCCTTGAGGACCAGAAAATGCAGGCCACCCTGCTGGCTGCCTCACTAGGGAGGCCGGCCCCCAGGGGTGACCCGATCAACAAATAGGGACACTTCAAGGTAGAAAAGGACTAGTGTGCCTATTGTAAGGAGCGCGGGCACTGGAAGCGAGACTGTCCAGCTCTGAAGCAGCGCAAGGAGACACCCGCCAGCCAGGCTATCCTACCACCACCAGCCCCCAATGTATTGGCCCTCTCTGGGTTCGGTCAAGACTAGGGGCAACCGGGCTCCATCACCCTCGGTCCCCAGGAGCCTATGGTCAGGGTCAGAGTTGGGGGCCAAGACATTGACTTTATGGTAGACACAGGGGCGGAACACTCAGTAGTCACCATCCCAGTTGGGCCCCCATGGGGAAAGAAACCCTCGTGCAGGGAGCCACCGGACTCTCGGTTAGCCCCCAGAAATTTTGTGAGGCATGGAAGGTTGAACTTGGGGGCCACCAGATCTCCCATGAGTTCCTTTACCTACCAGACTGTCCTATCCCCCTACTAGGCTGAGATATCTTGACCAAACCAGCAGTGCGGGTCACCTTCCTGGCAGAAGGGGCCTCCCTGGACCTCCCCACGCCATGAACTATTGCCCTAGTGCTTCCATGAGAAGAAGAATATAGGCTCCACCAGGAAAACAGAGTGTCAGCCCCAGACCCCCTCTGGACTAAATACTCTGGGGTCTGAGCAGAAAACAACCCGCTGGGGCTGGCCACGGAACGAGAGCCGGTAATAGTGGAACTCATGCCCTTCAGTCTCCAAAGTGACAACGGGCCCGCCTTTACCGCAAGACTGATCCAACTGCTGACCCAAGCCTTAAAACTAAAATGGAGGCTTCATGCTGCCTACCGACCTCAAAGCTGGGGTAAAGTAGAACGAATGAACCGGACTCTAAAAGAGACTTTAGGAAAACTTTGTCAAGAGACTCTCCTACCCTGGTCAGATGTCCTGCCGCATGCCCACTTCCAAGTTAAGTGCACCCCAAATTCAGCAGGGTACACAACATACGAAGTCCTATATGGAAGGGCAACCCCTATAACCCAAATCCCTACTACCACAGACTTCACCACCTTAGGGGAGGCCCACCAAGCCTCCTACCTCAAAGCCCTAGGTCAAGAGTTAGAGAGAGTCAGGCAGGCCCACCTTGGGCAAGAAATAGTGCCAACAGGGGGG
>PVJD01008204.1:0-40369 GCA_004026545.1 Mormoops blainvillei | reverse complement strand
GACTGGAAAAAAAGTCCCTCCAACCCAAATGGGTTGGGCCCTACCTAATACTGTTAACTACCCCCACCACCTTAAAAGTTGCAGGTATTACTCCATGGATCCATCACACCAGAGCCAAGGCTGCCACTGACCCTGAAGAAACCAACCCGGGACCAGAACAGGGACCAGGCCAAATCCCAGCCCTAAAGTTGCGAAGAACCTGCCAAGACGGGGAGGAGGAGTGGACCATAGCAGAGCCAACGCTACCTGCCACCATCTCCAGGACTAGACCCCCAACAGGAGCAGAGGATCCCATTTCTGGGCGCAGAGACAGACGAAAGTGCTGTCTAAGCACCCACAGGGGGGAATGTAGAGGAAATCAAGGCTGATACCAAAGATGAAATGCTAATTGCCCTGACTTATGATGTAAGTGCTTCTCTCCCACCTCTGTAAGCCCTTTTCACACCAATTGCCCTGACTTATGATGTAAGTGCTTCTCTCTCACCTCTGTAAACCCTTTTCACGCCAAATCTATACTACGCCTCCCAATGCCCTCCCCCACTTAGCCCAGCATAAAAGGAATGCGGGGCTATTGTTCTGGGCTCAGAATTTGGAGTTTGTCTTCTCTGGGCCCATGCACATAAATAAAGATCGTTCTCCTAACCCCTCAGTGTCTGGTCGTTTCATTTTTCTGTAACAATAGGAACATAATAGGATATATTTATTTCCTATTTATTTTTTTCTCCTTCCCTAGTATTTCACACCCGATTAGGAGTTGTAGGGATAGCAGCAAATTCAGCCTTTGCCCTTTTCTCAAGATTAATAGATCCCTTTGATTTCCCTCAAAAACTATGGAAATACTACTAAGTCATTTTATTTTCCCCAACAAAATAATGTATATATTTATTAACTATTGACTCTTCAAGAAGCATTTTCAAACATATTAAAATATTTTTATTGTTTGCATTTAAAATCCACAGAGTATTTAGATTTTGTATTTATTTCCAATATGTTGCAATAGTAACAAAGAGGCTTAAATATTAGTGCCTGAGATCATGGGATTAAAAATTTTCACTATGAAGCAAATGCATTTGTGTTCCTCTGATAACCTCAAAAAGAATATATTGTACCATTGACAATTTTAAGGGCAATTAAACTGAACAAAATTAATTTTAATAAATTCTCTTTTATATTATCTTCTATTAATATCTGATAAGTGAAAGGGGATCTGGAATGTATCTCAAGAGAAATTATTACTGCCCTAGCCAGGTAGCTCAGTTGGTTAGTGTGTCGTCCTGATACACCAAGGCTAAGGGTTCCATCCCTGACCATGGCACATACAAGAAGCAACCAATGAGTGCATATAAGTGGAACAACAAATTGATGTTTGTCTCTCTCACTCTCTCTCTCTCATCAATAAAAATAATTCTTAAAACAAGAGAGAATTTGTTACTAACACCTTAAATCATGAGAATTTTGATCATTGACATCAGCCTAAATGTTTTCATTAGTGTCAAGAGACATAAAAGTAAGAGAAATGAAATACAGTTATACCTCAATACTCATCAGCTTCAGAACTCGCCAAACCCTGTATTGGTCCCATATGATGAGAAAAAAGTGTTTCAGCACTTGGCACTTACTTGGGACTCATCACATTTGCTAGCACTTGTATGAGTCAACACATCATCCCAGAGGAAATGCTTCATCGTTTGGTACTTGGTTTCAGCACTTGTCATGAGTTCTAGAATAAATTAATGACAAGTATCAAGGTACCACTGTAAGTAGTAATGAACTCATCAAATTTTATTTTTAGTGATTCCCAATAATGCTTGCAATGTTTGGAACTTTTCTCCAAGCCTATAATAAAAATGTATTCCAATTATCATAATTGTCATTGCATAATTAGGTAATTGGTTTATGTTCACAGAGGAAGCACAAGTTAAAAGGCACCTTTGTATGAGTATGAAAAAAAGTCTTCCTGACCATGAATGATAGAATCAAAAGATAATGTACTATGTAGCCATATTAATGAGGGAAGGTTTTCTTTATTTTTCTAATTGTGGCTGAGAAACAGTCATTGACCCTTTACCAGTGAGATATACTGAAAGGTGTGATAGTATTATTTGGTGACAATGAGCCTGATTTTTATAGAGAAAGGAAGAACCCAGTATGTGTGCAGATATATGCAAATGAAGGAATGTGTGTATGTGTGAGAAAGAAAGTGCTAAGATTAGCTAGTTTTTGTGTAATCCTTACATCGTTAGCATATTTCTTTTACATACAAAATTAATTTTACTTTTCTTATGACCATATGTGAGTGGTAATTTAAAAATTATTTTCTTCACTTTACAGAGGAGAAAGAAGACTCTCACAATGGTGAAAACAAAGTAGAGTTTAGTCACCAACATTTAAAGTAATATTTTAGTTTGAAAATAGAGTGAATGTTAATGTTAGTAGAGTCCAATAAATTGTTGCAGGGGAAATAGAAAAGCTTGAATGCAACTAGAAATATTTAACCTTTTTAGTGTTTGAGCAACAATTTTAAGCAGGATAAATCAAAGTAAAAGAATATTCCAAATTGAACCAATCGTCTGCAAATGGGTATTGGTTTTTAAGAGGCACTTGTATAAGCAGGATGAAAGAAAGACTTTCTGAAACTGAAAGACAAAGAAAAGGACCGGTGTTGACAAACTAAATTTTTCATAACTGAATAGCTTTGATTGAAACCATAAAATAAGTAGGCACTATCATGCCTTTCAGATATGGTAGTTATAACACTAATAAGTACTCAAAAATTATGTATTTCATCCTGTTTACTTTCCACTGATTGTCCACTACAGATAATAGTTTTATGTAATGTGGTTATAGTTATAGTTCATATAAAATTATAGTATCTATTATTAATTTCATTTTGTTTGGTTTACAGTTAAGACAGAGACACCAAAAATGACAAAGTGTAATAATTTGACACTAAATACTAATTCAGATGTAATTATTACCAGTAATTTATGGTTTCATCTATTGCTTCTGGTGGTTTTTTTGATATATAAAAATGTTGCTAGATCTTAAGCCAATTTGAATGAATTTATTTTGAATTAGTTTTCCCCAGACCTTCACAGGTCCACCTAAGTTACTGATAAAGAAAGGAAATTAAAAAATGTTTCAGATTGTTCAATATGAAATCAGAAGATGGAAAATATTATTACTTAGTCTCTTTTATAATAAGAAGAATTTTTTTAGAATAAACTAAACCTATTTTCTGCATTGATTAAGATAACTGGGTTTAATGAATTTTAGTATGTAAATAACCATATAAATAATTCAATTTATTACAGGTGTATTTAAACAGTATTTCTAAGCTTTAAGCAAAATAGACAAAGTTCAAGAAACACACAATTCATTACAGGGGAGGGAAGGGGACAAAATCCAATGCAGAAGTAAAGCAATGCCAAGTTTGGCCCCATTTCAATAATTCATTTTTCTGTCATACATTTAGATTTCTGAATTTAGCCTTTAACCAAATGAAGATATGCAAAGTAATTATTTCACAAATATTCTTTCTCAAATTATAAATATTTATTCATTTCTTCACATCTTGGAATTCTGTTGCATGTAATTTCTTAATATTTATCTGTGATATGTTTTTGAGCCCTTACATAGATAAGTATATCATTTATTTTCATTACATATAAATGAGAGCTTGGCTGAATAAAAGACTCCCAGGTCAAAATTTTAGGCTTAAGTTCTCTAATGATTGCTGCATTTCCTTTTGAAATTTTGTGATGCCAAGAAACAATTATCCAGTTTGAAAAAAAAGGTCTTTATTTTTCTGTACAAATTGTTGTAATCCTTATAATTTGGGGGAAAAAAGTAGGATTATTCTGGGTATTTGTTTTTTCCAAAAACCAAGATCAGATTTTTAATATACATATTCAATTCATTTTTCAACTCAATAATTTTTTCAGCCATTATGGATTTTATGATAATTATTCTAAGATTTTTGTTCTTCTTTGAAACCTTTCTATTCTCTTTACTTTGTATCTGTTACCTAATTTCTCATTGTTTTCATTCTGTGGTCAATTCCCTTTGAACATCGGGAAGAGTTTTCATGACATTTTCATTTAATTAATTTTTTAATAATGTAAATTCTGCACTTTCCTACCTCACCATACATGTATTTCAATTCTATTGCATTTGAATTACATTCTGCTATTGTTCCTTATTGAACAAGGCTGTGTGTTTCCTTAACATACTAAACTATATAAGCTTGTAAATTTTCCTTCAGTAGCTGCTAACAAATCATTTTCCAATGTCTGCTCTTCTTTTCATTTTGAAGGAGAAAAAAAAAAAAAGGCGTTTTCTACATCCAGTTTCCAGAGGTAATAGGCTAGTTGTTCTGAAGAAAGCAATCACAACCAATAATGCCTAGAGGTTGTGTCTAACTAAGCCAGATCTGCCAAAAGAATTAGCTATGATTCCAAATGGTATGGCTCCAGTTCTAACTCTCTACCAAAGAGAGTGTAAGATACATATAATTTTATTAACAAGTATATTTTGTCTTTGAAATTGTGAAGTGAAATTGTCCAGTGTCAGTTTATAATTTGCATGTAAAATCTAACTAATACAAGAAGGCAGAAATATTTGTTCATTGTCTTCTTTTAAATTTTTTAATCTCTTTATTATATAATTTATGTATTCATATATAATTTTATGATATATAAATGTTAACATTTTAGGGTTTCTTGGAGTTATACTACCTTTCTTTTTCTCATTTTCCCTATATGGTCAAAGACTTTCATCATCATTCTTTTATCTGACGGAGAAATATTTATGTAAAATCTCTTGCTCAAAATTTATGAAATTTATTCTGGTCAGGAGGTAGGTATTTGGTACCTTATCAAACTAACATAAGGCCCTGAGAGGTAAGTGCAAGACTAGGTTCTTTCTTAATGATAACTTCCCCATATAAAATTTTTATTCATAGAGATACTGTATGGTTCAAAATAATCCATATTTGTTGAGCTCTAGTGTAATTTCCATAAACCACAGAGATTACTTAACTTTGTTAAACTGCCTTTGACTTCTGAGCCCTGTTTGTTGTCTTGCCAATTTATATCCTTTTGTGTTACAAGACCTACTGTTTCTCCCCATATTCTTCATGTTTTATAGTATGGTCTTACTCTTAAATTATTCCATTGGTTATCCTCCCCAAATATTATTCTTAACTAGCATTTCAACCATTCCAAAGGTTCTAATAGTCACCTGAATTTGTTCTAAATCAGACAACTTTCTTTCTACTTTTTCCAATTATTTCTAATAGTTGACTTTATTACTTTGTTCAGATTCATCTACAACACATTCCCATTTCTTTAATTAAGGATAATTATTACTTTTACTCAAAATTAATGTAATATATAGCTGGACAATTACTGATACTTTTAATATACCTACACAATTACTTATACTAAGTATATAGTTTCTTTTATAGCCATGTGAAAAATTTATACATGCCTTTTATTTATAACTATAAATAAATAAAATGTACAATAGCACTTGCTCTAAAGAGATGATATTTAATCAAACTTCATTTTTTTATTTGCACTGGTAGTGTTTGAAAAAGCTGTATGAACCTCATTAAATTATCAAAGCTCTTGTGGCTTTGTGGTTTCATGGATCTGAGATGATCAAGTTGATGGAAATCATCCAATCATGATAGTAAATTCATTTATTTAAATTAAAAAAACAAAAACATAATAATGCATTTTACAATATGTTAAATGCAAGGACTATGTCTTTTTTGATGTGTAGGGTTATGCTTGTAAAATCGATGGTCCTCACTTTGTCCTTGCCTCTCTAAGCTCTATTCCCAACATATCAACCAGGCTGATTCTTTCTAAATGCAAGTAAATCTCATTGTCCATCTACTCAAGCCTCTTTAGTACACTTCCATTTCTCTCAGATTAACAGTCTAAAATCTCTGTAGAATCTGAGGTCTTACAAAATCTTTTTCACCACTCTATCTGTCCCACTCACTTAGGTATGCTAGTTTTATTACTATTTTTTTACTGGGACAGACACAGCCTTACCTCAAAGTCTGCATTTGCTATTTACTATTTTTGAATGATCTTCTCATTTTCTGAATGTATTTCCTTCTGATAGTTCCATGATTCATGTGTTGTATCCCTTCAGTCTCTCTTAAGCTTTTAATATTTCATATATGTCTATGGTACTTGGGTTAAAAGACACAGTCACAGGGATTTACTCAAGAAGAGCATTTTAGTTTTCTGCTCTTCCACAAATAGAATCAACACAACATATTTCCATCTTAAACTATATAATTTGGCTTCAAATCTTGACTAAGAATAGGATCTGGGGTATTTGTTTTGTTGTTGTTGTAATTTAAAAAAATATTTTATTATTTATGTTATTACAGTTTTCCCAACTTCCTCCCTTTGTCCCCCTCCACACAGCCCACCCCACACTTCCATAGTCAGTCCCCACATTGTTGTCCATGTCCACTGGTCCTCCATATATGTTATTTGACTAATCCATTCACCTTCTTTCCATCACTCCCCACCTCCCCTTGCCCCTCATAGTTGTCCATCTGTTCCATGATTCTATTCCTCTGGTTCTATTTCACTCAATAGTTAATTTTGTTCATTAGGTTCCTCTTATAAGTGAGATCATATGGTATTTATCTTTCACCAACTGGTTTATATAACCTAACAAAATAGTCTCCAGTTCCATCCATGCTGTCACAAAAGGTAGAAATTCCTTCTTTGTTTCTGCTGCATAGTATCCCATTGTATAGATGTACCACAATTTTTTACCCATTCATCTACCGATGGGGACTTAAGCTGTTTCCAAATCTTGGCTATTGTAAGTAGTGCTGCTACGAACATTGGGATGCATACATTTTTTTGAATTGGTGTTTTGGGATTCTTGGGCGTATTCCCAGCAATGGAATTGCTGTGTCAAAAGGCAGTTCCATTTTTAGTTCTTTTAGGAAATTCCATACAGCTTTCTACAGTGGCTGCACCAGTCTGCATTCCCAGCAACAGTGCACTAGGGTTCCCTTTTCTCCACATCCTCACCAGCACTTGTTGTTTGTTGATTTATTAATGATAGACATTTTGAGAGGAGTGAGGTGATATCTTATTGTGGTTTTAATCTGTATCTCTCTGATGACGAGTGATGAACATTTTTTCATATGGGTTTCATATGGGTCTGTGGGTTATCTGTATGTCCTCTTTGGAGAAGTGTCGATTCAGGTCCTTTGCCCATTTTTTAAAATTGAATTGTTTATCTTCCTGGTATAGTGTCATATAAGCTTTTTATATATTTTGGAGATTAAATCCTATCCAATATATCATTGGCAAATGTGCTTTCCCATGCAGTTGGTTTCCTTTTGATGACGGTTTGATGATGGTTTCTTTAGCTATGCAGAAGTTTTTAAAGTTGATGTAGCCCCATTTGTTTATTTTTCCTTTATTTCCTTTGTCCTAGGGGATATATTGGCAAAATGAATGTGAGGTATTTGAAATATTGAAACATTCTGAATAAAGATGAAGTATTGCCTACATATATTTATTTATTATCTCAAAGTGAAAGTTGGACCAGATAAACAAACATAAAATTTTCAAAAAATAAAATAAAATGGTTTTTGAGATAGTGTTATATAGAAGAGAGGGAAGCTGCTACAAAGTTTATGCATCAACAGGAGCATGGACAATAATGAAGTAGATTTCATCATGGAAGCCTTGAGAGATCCAGATGACAAAAGCCATTTCTAAAGGGCAATAGTGAGACAATAGCTGGGAGAGCAATTAAACTTTTCAGTATTGAAAACTTGTCCCATTTCTATATCCAGAGTACAAGCAGTCAGTTTATACCCTTACATAGTGGATAAGAAATTTTATTGAATAATTAAAATGGTCCCAGAAAAATAATTCAAAGCTTGGCATTTTAGAGTTAATTAACCTAAAGCAAAGCTAGCTGGTGGGTAAGAGGCACAAAGTTACTAAGCTCATATTTGCATTTTTGTATTTTTTTTATCCTTATATATAACTAACTTATGGCCACCAGTCACTTGGGGAACATAAATAACACAAAATGATGAAGGAATAAAAAAACAAAAATACCCTGGAGGAAACAGAGATAGCCCTGGAGGAAGCAAAAGAAATCTAAGCGAACACCCTTCTAATGAATATGTTCAAAGAATTTTCATGAATCCATACTTCTAAAATAAAGAGTAGGTATGAGGAAAAATCTGGAAAAAATATTCCTTGGAAAATAAAACTATAGATATTTATGTAACTTATTGGAAATATAAGTTAAAACATTTCCCAGAAAATAGAAGAAAAATAAGTACGAAACATGAGAGACAAAATAAGAGACATAGAGGAGGTTTTCAGGAAGTCCAACATTTAATTTATATAATTTTTCATAACCTATAAGGATAGAGCAAGAATATATTTGCAAAATAGTGGAAATATTCAAGACAAAATATAATACTATTCCGATTAGGGACCAATACTATAAATAAACATGCATAGATATTTACCAAGGCACATTTTAATGAGATTTTAATAAATTTGAGAAAATACTAAAAGCTGTAAACTGTTAGAGAGGTAAACAAAACAAAATAAACAGGCTATCTGCCGATAAAATGGCAGCCAACCTCTCGAAAACTCAATTAGATACTGGAAGACAGAGGGGCAGTGCTTTCATTTTTCTACAGGATATTGGTTTTTTTTTTAAATTAACTCAGAAATTTATTACTTACCAAGCTACCAATTGAGCAAAATGGTATGCAGTTTGTTTGTTTTTTGGAATACAAGGACCTCCCACACATTTGCTCCTCAGAAATGATTGGTATATGTGCTTCCAAGAATGATGCAACAAGGAGTGTCTGCAATCCCTGGCTAGAGTCAAAGGAAGCCTCAGCATGGGCTACGCACGGCAAGAGCAGGGAAAACAGTTTTGAACGAATCCAGAATGTGGGGATCTATTTCAGGGAGAAAGTTTCAAGGATCAGGAATTAAAAAGTGCTAAATATGAAATTTAATCACTTTTAAATTATCAAATGAGGAAAGATGGTAGGGAAATGATGCAAAGACAACCAAAATGACTGTAAAAATGCAGTTAATTTTAAAAATGGAAGACCAAAATGCAATTTTTATACATTAACATTCCCAAAGGCATAATCATATGGAGGTAATTTTAACTGAAATATGGCCAGAATGGTATTGAGAAAATTCAGAAGAGGTCTGAGGGGTAAGGAAGGAGACTAAAGGAAAACACATATTCAAACCTCACAGTAGGAATTCAATAATAGGGTCAAATGAATTATACTATTAAATTATACTATTTACATATAAAAACAAATAACTGCTAAAAAAATAAGAGTATTGAAAAGCAGGCTTGGGGTGAGGATGACATTGGAATGTAGGGAAATAGATAAGTAATATTTTTTATTGTAAGCCTTTTGGTATTGGCAAAATACCAAATTGTGAGTGAATTTTTTGCTAAAATCATCAATAATTTTGATGAAATATATTTGTTTTTTAGTTTCTGTTTTGAAAAACATTGAAATATCTGATATGTTGAAGTTGTAGTAGCTTTTCACAGACAAGTAGAAGACAGGATTTCCTTATCCAATTTATTATCTTTTCTTTTGCTTCAGACAACACAGAACTAGTACAAATTCAGCATTAAAGGGACTTCTTAGTCTGGTAAAATAGAACAATCTCTCCACACACAGACACACACATGAATGTGTATAAGTGTATATGTCTTTTTTATTGTCCAGCAGTTCAAAATGTCATTAGATATGAGATTCTTATTTATGTTCTTTAGTCTTTTGGTTTTGAAATTCAATTTATGTGGTTTGATTTTTCCTGCTTCTGTCTATCATTTCTTTATTTTTCACAGTATTTCATTCCCATCCTTTTATTGTCTACATTTCTCTGTCATTTTGGATTTGATGTGTTCTTGGTAAGCTGCCAAGTTTTGTTTTCTAACCATTTTAAGACACTGCAATTTTATCTTTTATAAAGGGTATTTAAATTGTTTGCCCTTATGGAGATAAATAATCTATTTGATTTTATTTTGTCTATCTTATTTTATATTTACTACTAATTATTCATTGCTGTAATTTAATTTTACTCTTTCTTCATGTTTTTATGTTGGTCTAGTTTCTTATAATTTCCTCTCCACTATTAATTTCATTTTACTAGTTGCCTGAAACCCTTTCAGACCACTTTTGAGTCTTTGCTCTTTTTCTGCCAAAGCTGGAACCTTGGCTTTCCCAGTCAATCTTCAGGTCTTTGGCATCACCATGAGGCACACCAAAATTTCCTCCACCTGCACACTTGTTTCTTTTTGAGTCAGAAGACATAGGAGCAGAGAGCATTACAAGACATTTTTATATGATGTTTTCTTAGGCAAATATTTTTTACTTTGCATGAACATGGATTGTATTCTTAATGTTACTGACTTTTCAGGTAAAATAGGGAATGCATGTGTAGGGTTGTGTGTATGTGTGTGTATTTTTTTTTTTTAAACTGTCTTCCTAATGGAGATTGAGATCAGAGGATGGTAATGATAGGAACAACCAGGAGGCATATCTCTCCCTGATGATGGGACCAGACTGGAAACGGGACCAGACTGGATATTCTAAAGTTCAACTTATACTGACTGCTTGGTTAATTCCCATATGTGATATTACTGAAGACTGCATCTTGTACTATGATAAATGTGGTCCAGTGGATTGTGGAGGTATAGAGGTTTTGAGTGGAGGCTAAGTAGGGTGAGGCCAAGATCAGTGTATGTAAATTTATTTGTGTATATATTTATGTATACACATATTTGAAAACAAATAAATTATAATCACTAGATGCAAATCATGACTAAGTATATAGTTGAAATCATAAGTTCTAAGTTTAAGTAAGTATCAATGAGAAACACTTAGAAAATGAAAAATTATTGATACAAATGGTTTGAGAATTCCTACCCAGAGTTTGCCATTACCTTTGGGTGGTAAGACATTTACGAATATTAGAAAACACTTCTAACCAGAATTCATAAAATGTAAAGTAAAAACACACTTCTGGTGCAGTCATTAGTTTTGGATTTCTAAGTTTTTATAGTAAAAACCAACAAAGAACTCTTGTAAATTTGAGAGGTTTGTTTGTATATTTATTTCCCAAATGATAACAATAAAGAAACATGATTAGGCATATTTTAGTAAGCTACAATTTTTTAAAAGAATGTTTGTAGTTGAAATATTTTTCTTAAAATTGTAAATTGTGTTTTCCATAAGAGGAAATATTTATGCACCTATACCGTGAAGCAATTTGATGACCATGACCATACTTGTTGCTTAATTAGTCAGTATACAAACAGTAACCATTTTAATAACAGTTATGATAATTACCTGAAAAAAGTTATTTTCTCATAAAACTATTACAACTTCTATACCAAATTTGTTGAGAGCTTTTACCATGAAAAGGTGTTATATTTTGCCAAATGTTTTATGAATATTGAGATGATTAGATAATATTTATACTTCATTCTGTTAATGTATATCACATCAATTGATTCTTGCATATTGAATCATTTTTTTCATTTGAGAAATAAATATCATTTGATCATAGTGCATGTTCATCTTAATATATTGTTGCATTTGGTCTGTAGTATTTTATTGAGAATTTTGTTAAGGGTATTGGCCTATTACTTTCTTTTTTTGGAGTGTCCTTATCTGGTTTTGCTATAAGGGTAATGCTACATTTGTGAATGAGTTTCAAAGTGCTCTTTCCTCTTCAATTTTTTTTTGAATAGTTGGAAGAACAAATGCAATTCAGAAAAAAATAACCCAAAAGAAGTGAAATAACTTATGGTATGATCTAACTTACATGTGGAATCTAAAAGAGGGCAAACTCATAAAAAGACAGTGGAGTGGTGGATGTCAAAGGGTAGGGAGTAGAAACAATAGTGATTTGTTCATTAAAGGTTACAGACTTCCAATTAGAAGAGTGATAAGTTCTGATAATCTAATGTACAGCAAGGTGACTATAGTTAATAACATTGTATTGTATACTTGAAAGTTGCTAACAGTGTAGATTTTAAATATTCTCACAATGAAAGCAACAAAAAAATTAATTATGTAAGGTAAAAGGTGTATTAACTAACCTTATTTTAGTAATAATTTTGCAAATTGTACATGTACCAACTCATCATAAATATACCTTAAACTTACTCAATGCCATGTTTTAATTATACATCAACCTATCTGGAGAAAAAGAAATGTAGTATACACTTACAATGAAATATTATCCAGCCCTTAAAAAGAAGGACATTCTGACACATGCAACAACATGTACAAATTAAGAGGGCACTATGATAAGTGAAATATGCTTGCAATAGGAGGACAAATGCAGCATGATTGCACTTGAGGTATCTAAATAGCCAAACTCATAAGAACACACAGTAAAATAGCTTGGGTGGAGAGAAAATGAGAATTGTTTTTTAATAGATATAAAGTTTCAGTTTTACAAAATGAACAAGTTCTAGAGATCTGCTGTACCACATATGACTATAGTTAGCAATTCAGCATTTTACACTGAAAAATTCATTAAGAAGATAGGCCTAATTTAAATATTTATACTACTTAATAAAAAAATGTAATATTGGGAAGAGCAGAGCAGAAGGAAACTTAGAGAGATGCTGACTATGTTTATTACCTTGGTTGTGGCAATGGTGTATAGACATACGCATACCTTCAAGCTCATCACATTGTATACATTGAACATGTCAGTGTTTTTGTATATAAATTATACCTCAGTAAAGCTGTTTAAAAATTCATATAATGAAATTAAATAAAATTTTAAAATGAAGAGCCTATTTCATTTCCTATTACCTTTTCCTACATTTTGTTGTTGTTGTTTTGTGACTCTATATAAACATGTTACCATCTTTGTAGAAGTATTGGTTAAGACATTATTATTTTAAATAAAAATTTAAAAGCTGTCATGTTTTAAAAAACTAACTAAATATATTTATGGCAAAATATCAGTTTACTCTCTTTCACTTTTCTAAATGTTCCCTTATGTAGATACTCCTTGACTTAACAATGAGATTACATCCTGATAAACCAATCATAAGCTAAAAATATCATAAGTCAAAAATGAATTTAATATAGCTAACCTACCACACATCATAGCTTATCCTAACATAACTTAAACACACTCAGAAAAACTTACATTAACCTACAGTTGGGCAATTGTCTTGAGTTTCATCACAACTGTAGATATCTTTCTCTTCTCACCACAAAAAGGAGAAACAGATGGGTGTTTTGTAGACATGCTGAAATGGGGAAACAAAAATGTAACATCTAGAAATGCTGGCAACACAGTACAATTTCTTGGTTGTTTAACCTCATGATCACATGGTTGAGTGAGAGCTTCGGCATATAAATGTCACATCATCATAAAGTTGATTCATTCTATGTTGGAGACCATCAGTATTACCTCATTTAATTTGGATGACAACCATTTATGTGAAATTGTGCATTTCTGTTTTCATACTTATACACATAAGAAAACAAGACTTCTGATGGCTGAAAAACTTGTCTAAAGTTACATAGTTAGTGTAGTCTTTTACATTACTCAGTATCATCCTCTAAGTGCTTTGCAGTGCCAGCTTTTTCTTTATAATTCATCAAACATAACGTGGCCTGTGCAGAGATGCCAAACAACCTTAGCATACAGGGCACCCTCATTTATCTCATGCAGTACAAGTAGGGTTGTTCTCCTCTCACCTGACTCCTCTGATAAATCACTGCCCAAAGATTCTTGGCAGTCTTTTCCCAAAGAGAAAAGATTTCAATTGCTGACTTTAAGTTTTTAACAGAAATGAAGCAGCACATGTAACTCTAACGGGCCAAATCCACCCTTCTTAGCCACACTTTTTTCTCCCCTAGGCATACGTAGGTTACTATCTGCTTCATAGGGAGCTACATGTGGGCTTTATACCCTAACAGGCACTTGTAAGGTGCTTAATTATAATTTTCCGCACTATTCTTACTTAACGATGGTAATGCTTTTACTTCACATGAAATTACTAATCAAAGTCAGTAAGCTAAATTAGAAAGAAAATTTCAGATTTCCAGTCAAAATTTATGTGCTTCTTTCAATTATCTGAAATTTCTCAAGCACAAACAAATTCGACTGTTAAACTCTTTCAGTATTGAAATGATCTGACTACCTTTCATAGCAATTCTGACTGTAAAATACAGCTCTCCTGATCTTTCAATATATTCTTTGAGTGACATGAAAGTTTCTCAAGAGGGTCATGACATAACTCTGATATTGCATACTGTTTGGGAAATCAGTTCTGCTTATTGTAGGGGAGAAAATGCTTTTCCTCGACCCTTTAGGGGCTCGGGCTCAGTCTGAAAATTAAACTCACAAAGACAAGTTAACAGGAAAAAGAACATGTAGATTTCTTGAACTTAAGATTTTCATGACATGGGAGACTTCGTAAAGAATGAAGGCCTGAAGCAGCAATCAGGCCTGAGCAGGAGTGCGCTGTTGACAATGGACTCCTAAAACTGCTAGGTGGTCAGACATGGAGGGTTATCTGTTTAAGAGTATGAGGTAAGTGTAGGAAACTGGTAATAATTTCTTGATGCCTTTTTCTTCTGAGATAATAGCGTTTCTTTCCTTCAGTTATAAGGAGGGCACATTTCCCAGATTTTTATGATATATTCCAGTGGAGACAGTCAAGGTTGAGATCAGAGAGAAATTTTTGATTCCGTTTTTCTAGAACTCCTTCAGTTAAAAATATTCAACATGCCAAGGTGCCATATTTTGGGTTAGCGTGCCCTGGATCCCATAACAATAAACGGTTAAACTTACCTTCTATAGAAGAAAAATTTCTTTCTAGAAAGCCTCCTTAATCTTTAACACTTTCCATTTATGATTCAATAAATATAAACTCATTCTTTAAAAATGTAAGAATTCTCTTCAGGGATTATCTCACTATTATCTACTTTAAAAGAAAAAAGAAATCATCAATTTTCTTTATTATATAGTCAATAAAATCTACCTACTTGAAATCTTTGTTGGGTACATTTGCTCCCTGTTTATTATTCACAATTCTGAATCCAAAATATGTGGAACACTAGGTACTATTAAAGATTCTCTCTTTATAAATAGGAAAAAAAAAGATAACGGTTATAGATAGTTTCCCTCACTCCTGGTAGAATATTTAGTTTTTTATTTCCCAAAATACCTTTATTCAACTCTTTTCTTTAGTATTTTCTCCATTTTCTTTTTGTTCTACAACTATATCAAATTGATTTACAAATGTTGCTTAATATATCTCAGGAATAATTTTGAATCTAGCTTATATGCTCCATCCTTATTCAATGTCTATATTTACTTAATTGATATGTTTCAATGGTTTCCTTATTGGTCTCCTTTCTACTGTTTCCATCTACCTCAATTAGACCCCAACACTTACTTTGAAGTTAATTTTTTTTAAAAGGGGAGAGATTTTCTGCTTTATTAAAATTAACCTGAACTCCCATTCATTGTGTACAAATCAATGTTAAATATCCAGATGTCATAGCTTCAAAGAAACAGTATTACAATAAGTCTTCAATGGAAATTCAATGATATTCCTCTATTTTTATATTATCATACAGATTGTCAATACAAAAATTTTTATATTTTTCTGAAAAATATATCATATATTATACACATGTATATATGTATACAAGGCTTGTCCAGAAAAAGTCCAGCCATAATTAATGTAATGAGAATGGATTGTGCAATATTGATGTAAACTAGCAGCCATGCAGAGTGGACTAGAATGCACATGTGTGAACAATGACAAATTCACTGTACTAGTAGGAGGACCAGTAGATGTTATGGAGTGAGCATGTGTACTGTGTGGCCATTAAAAGGGTCAGGTCAGCTCCCCAACCTTCTGGACTACTGATGACCCAGCCAGGCCAGTTTCCAATCCTCTGGACTGCCTATGACTCAGTTGTCTGGACTCTCCTGATAGCCTACAGCTTATCAAACGAAATGCTCTCCTACCATGCACAATAGACACCTGGCACCAGCCACCCTGGCCAGTGGCCAAAATGACCCTCCTGTACCTGGGATCAATCTTCCCTGTACCTAGCCCATTATCCCTGCAAACATCCTGAATCCCTGAGGCACATCCTGGAAAGACAAAGATTAACCCCTCCCCTATCCCCTCACAAACCCTGTGTTTTTGTTTTAAAAACTCCACTCTTGCCTTCCTCTGGTGCTGAAGTTGACCCGGACTCAGCGTGCCTCTCAGCGCAACAACAAATAAAGGCACTTGGATCTGATCAGCCTCTATTTCTCATGCATTTCTAACAACCATCGCATTCAAAATGACTGAGAGAGTAGAGCAAGGGATCTGCATCCAATTTGGCGTGAAACTTGAACATTCCTCCACGAAAACTATTCAGATGACTCAAAAGGCCACAGCTGTGGGTAACTGGTGATTGGCAGCTTCATCACAACAATGCAGCCGCTCATGCACCACATCTCCTGAAGAGTTTTTTGGCAAAATTTTAAATCACCCAGGTGACTCAGCCCACCTACAGCCCAGATCTGGCACCTTGTGACTTTTGGCTTTTCCCAAAACTAAAATCACCTTTGAAAGGGGAGAGATTTCAGATCATTGATGAGATTCAGGAAAATACAATGGGGAAGCTGATGGCCATTGGGAGAACTGTGTGAGGTCCCAATGTGCCTACTTTGAAGGGGACTGAAGTGTGTGCCATGTATGATGTTTCCTGTATCTTATATCTTCTTCAGTAAATGTCTCTATTTTTCATATTACATGGCTGGATACCTTCTGGACAGATCTCATGTATTTCCTTCTTACAACAAACTTGTTTTCTTTTAAAGTAACTTATCTCCATCGCAACTCTCTCGAATCTCATTTATATTATTAAAAAACTACCAATCTTTAAGTCTTCCTGAAAAAAAATATTAATCATACCATCTCCTAACTGGTGAGAGAAGGGGGGAAAGCAGGTAGTGGGGGAGGAGTTGAGGAGATAAGTTGAGTGTGGGATGAGCTTCCTATTCCAAAAATAAGATATCCATTTTCCTCTTTTTAAAATCCTTTATAGCTATATTCTCTCTTTCTGTTTTTTATATTTAGAACAGAATGGTGACGTCTACTGAAACAATGAAAGTATTTCTCACTGTCTTGCTGTCATAAGCTTTCTTTTCTGACTTTTTCTTTTTTTTCCTCCCCAGATTTAATCCTTCCTCTTCTGTTAAACTTTTTCCTGCTACTTTTAATCCCATTGTAGCCATCTTCCCCTTGAAATCACCACACTGTTGTCTGTGCCCATGAGTCCTTTTTCTTTTTTGCTCTATCCCTCCATCTCCTCCCCTCCCTCCCCCAGTAGCTGCATTCTGCTCTCTATTAGTCTGTCTCTATGTTGCTTGTTAGTTCAGTTTTTTTCATTAAATTCCACATATGTGTGAAATCATAAGGTATTTTTGTCTTCCTTTGACTGGCTTATTTCACTGAGCACAATGTTCTCCAGGTACGTCCACACTGATGTTAAAGGTAAATTTTTCTTCTTTTTATTGGCCAAGTGGTATTCCACTGTGTAAATGTCCCATAGTTGTTTTATCCACTCATCTACTATTGGACACTTGGGCTGCTTCCATATGTTGGTGATTGTAAATACTGTGTCAATGAACATAGGGGTACATATGTTCTTTTGAATTAGTGTTTTGGGTTCCTTCAGATATATTCCCAAAAGTGGGATTGCTGGGCCAAAAGACAGATCCATTTTTAATTTTTTGAGGTATCTCCATATTGCTTTCTAAATGGTTGACAAATCCTCAACAAAATATTAGCAAACTGAATATAGCAATACATCAAAAAGATCATATACCAAGACCAAGTGGGATTTATTCTGGGAATGCAAATTTGGTACAACATTCACAAATCAGTAAATATGATTCACCACATAAACAAAATCAAGGATACAAACCACATGATCATATCTATAGATGGAGAAAAATCATTTGATAAAATCCAGCATGCATTTATGATAAAAACTCTCAGCAAAGTGGGAATAGAGGGAATAAACCCAAACATAATAAAGGCCACATATGACAAACCCACTGCCAGCATCATACTCAATGGGCAAAAACTACAAATGTTCCTCTTAAGATTGGGAACAAGACAGGGATACCTGCTTTCACCTCTCTTATTCAACATAGTACTTAAAGTCCTAGACACAACAATCAGACATGAAGAAGAAATAAAAGACATCCAAATTGGAATGGAAGAAGTAAACTGCCTTTATTTGCAGATGACGGGATAGCATATAAGAGAACCCAAAGACTCCATCAAGAAACTACTAGAACTGATAAATGAATTCAGCAAAGTATCAGGATACAAAATTAGTATCCAGAAATCAGTTGTATTTTTATATACAAATAATGAACTAACAAAAAGGGAAATTAAGAAAACAACTCCATTCATAGTTATTTCAGAAATAATATAATACTTAGGAATAAATCATAGTGGATTTAGTCCCATGTCTACTTACCTCTGAGCTGAGACCCCTCAGGCTATTTGGAACTGAAATTATTCTTACGACCTTGGGGCCTTCCCATTTCACCTTGTTCTTGGATAATCTGTAGGAAACAGGTGGAATAAAATTAGTCAAACAAAAGACCTCACCTCTACTTTTAGAAAGATCTAAAAACACATTTCTCTCTGTACTTTTTCATTTTAAAATTATTTTTAAAAATTTAGTTGAAGTTATCAATAGACACAGATCACTACAGGATAAATGATAGTAGCATACAACTTAAATATAAATGCTTGATAGTTCATTGATTGTTTCTCTTTTCACTTTTTTAATGAAAAGGTTCTTGAAGATAGGGGTATTGTCTTTTCCACTAAGATATATAGCCTAAAACAAAATCTTGAATTAAATCATAATTTTTTTTAGATTTAAATTTAAATAAGTACTTACACACTATTTCCACCATGGATGATTTATATGCATTTTTCCATTCTCAGTCACATAACATTTCAAGGTTAAACTCTATAATATCATTTTACATGCTTTTATAAATACTTATTTTGAAACTTTTTTTGTGCTTTTCCTTAATCCTGCTCAATAAAACTGAATAAACCATTAATGGAAAAATTACAATCATTTACTTCTAATACTATGATTGAACTAAAATATGCATCACGAAGCTTTCCATTTACTCAACCAGATTTTTTTTTTTTAATGTAAAAGAAAGATCAAGTTTTCTCATGCACTCAGAATTGAAATTACATCTTCAGGTAATGAAACTTGTAACTAACTAACAATGGTTTAGGCAGCACTAGGATTACAAAATAGAAAAAAAGTATATACAATTTTTAAAAATTTTGGTAATTAATAAAATGAAACATGTAATTCCAACAATTTAGAGCTTTCCTTGTAAAACTTTATGGAGAAAATGGTGTTAGGCACCTAGCTGTGTTTCCTAAGAAATCATTTATTTTAATTTAAACTCAATCTATTTTTACTGTAATGCCAGTACCAGTGGCTATTTTATAAACAGTTGCTTAGATTGAAATTACAACGTAGCTTTCTAATTAAAAAGTTTAATTTCTTTTTAACTATAATAAAAAATAATTACATTGTGTGAGCTATTTAGGAAAGCTTAGCTTCTCTCTATACATTCACTGTTTTGTTGAATTCTAATTTTGAGAAAACTTTGATTAAATTGATGCAACGGTGCATACATAGATTTCTACAGTGAATGAAGATTATTATTTTCTATAAATTCAAAGAGTATTATTCTTGGAATTTCAAAATCTTTTCCAACATAAAACAGCTTGGAGGGAAAGGTGTATATCAATTTAATCATATTTGGTGATACCATGAGCTGTTCTTTTCAAAAAGCATTAAAGTGCTTTGAAAATGTTTTCTTTGAAGTTGTGCTATTGATGAACCTGAAAAGTTCCCAGTAGAAAATCAGTCCCTCCTAGAGGATCACATTAGTACCACTAATAGAATATCATCTATCTTACTTCCAATGACACAAAATGAAATATCACTTGGACTAATACCTACATGCCTCTACTTCCTCTCTCATACCATATTTTGTAGTATTAATGAGCATTCCATTATTATTTGTCCTTTATTAATAAGACGTGCTCTCAAACTTAGCAATCAAAATAAAATTTACTTTTATTATATATAGATAAGATTTTTCCATTGTTATGTGGCAATTATAGTTGATCATGCCCCAGAATTTTAATGTGTTGGAGCAGAGCAGGCTGCGTCAGAGTCAGGAACTGAAGCTAATGGTTGGCAGGGGTAGTCCCTGTGTGAGAAGCCTGGGTTTAGAGAATGGAGAAAAGTTTATGTTGACAGAGCATCATATTCATGTTATGAAAACAGAGCTAACTGGCAGTCTGAATATAAAATAAATGTAGGTAATATGCAAACCAATGTAAAGTGGTTGTCTTAGACTCTGCCATACCATAACACAATAGTGAGGTAGGAGCCGATGGTTTTAGAACTAATCAGACAGGCAGTTTTTCTGGTATGAATTCATCAGCAATTAGTAGCAAACATAAGCAGTGTTAATCTGAAATTGGCTGCCTAGTGTCCCCCAAGTGAGAAGGGAATTGATGATACTTCTGAAGCAGGAATTCAAGCATTAAAAATAAAAGCCCTTAAGTACACAAAGTTACAGTTAACCAAATAACATTTGTGGTATATAATTAGTCCTACCATGCTGAACAAAATCTTTCCCAGAAATCGGTTGCCTTGGAGGTTTATTGGTATAGAAGAATAATTTTCAACACATGTGCTGAAAGAAATATTAAGACATGTAACATCTGACTATTTAGTCGGGGTAGTGATCTCTTTATCCTTAGATTGTTAAATTAAAAAATGACAACAGTCATCCAGTGTGAATGAATCAAAATCTTACCTATATTTTTTTTGCCAGATCAGCAAAACAATATATTTTCTGGTGTGCTGCACAACTTTATTCATTAATTTATGTGCCATTACATGGAAATGGTTGAAAATTGTTGATATAGAGAGATTGATTCAGGAATTCAGACAAAGCCTGATCATTTTTATTTTGTAAGACTGGTTCCCTAGGATGGCTCCTTAAATAAATTGGGAAAAGCTTAAATAATATAGATTTTTGATACCCATACCAAATCCACCTAACCAAATTTTCTGATATATTTTTTAAATAAAATATCTCTATTCGATTCCTATGCAAACAGCTTTAAGTGTGTCCATGGACTAACATTTAGGAATCATTGAATTGAATAGTTATTTGGTTAGTTTTGAAAAAAAGATACAGTTTGCATAAACTTTGTTGTTTTTAATTTGAAATGAAATTCATTAGTGTGTGTGAGTGTGCGTGTGTGTGTGTATAATAATTCCTTTAAGCTATTTGGTAGTTTTAAAACTACATGCTGTTCATAGAAAATTTGGAAAGAAACAGAGAGTTTGCCAAAATTCAGTCAGAGTTATATGTTGGCATATTATTTTGATATTTGTATCATAAATATACAAGGTCTGCCCAGAAGGTATCCAGTCATGTAATATGAAAAATAGAGACATTTATTGAAGAAGATATAAGATACGAGAAACATCATATGCATGACAATGACACCTCAGTCCCTTCCAAAGTAGGCACCTTGGGACTTCACACAGTTCTCCCAATGGCCATTAGCTTTCCCACTGTATTTTCCTGAATCTCATCGATGACCTGAAATCTCTCCCCTTTCAAAGGTGATTTTAGTTTTGGGAAAAGCCAGAAGTCACAAGGTACCAGATCTGGGCTGTAGGTGGGCTGAGTCACCTGAGTGATTTAAAATTTTGCCAAAAAACTCTTCAGGAGATGTGGTGCATGAGCGGCTGCGTTGTTGTGATGAAGCTGCCAATCACCAGTTACCCACAGCTGTGGCCTTCTGAATCATCTGAATAGTTTCCGTGGAGGAATGTTCAAGCTTCATGCCAAATTGGATGCAGATCCCTTGCTGTACTCTCTCACTCATTTTGAATGTGATGGCCACACAGCACACATGCGCACTCCATGGTGTCTACCATCCCCACTGGCTAGTACAGTGATGTCATCATTGTCCACACACGCACATTCCAGTCCACTCTCCTTAGCTGGTTACATCGATGCTGCTCAAAAAGTTCTCATTACAATAACAATGGCTAGACTTTTTCCGGACAGGCCTCATATAAATAGGATAAATAGACTAAAGGAAGGGAAGAAACAAGGAAAACTAGACATATCAATAAAAATGTTACTACGAGCTATCAGGTGAAGAGCACACTGCCACTGGCTTTGGACAGCAAACTTGAATAAGTGCCATGTCCATACTGTGTCTGGACATTGGCCACATTGCCAGCACAGCTTCCGGTTCTTCTATGATGTGTACTTGTACAAATGAGGCTTTATTGTTATCCCTACCTTCCAAACTCAACTATGAATGCATTATATTATTAGCTTCTTGTCCAGCATCAATTGAGTATATCGGACTGATCAAATCTAATACACAATCTTGCATCCAAACATCCAAATGGATAAGTTTTCAAAGACATTGCTCTTTTGACTGGAATGCTGACTTAATGACCTCACATACAGCACTCATTATGTGGGGAATCATCCAATCATAAGATGCGTATTTAAATATAGTGCATGTTCGATATTAAAAAAATATCAAAATACTAGCCTTAGATATTAACCATCTCCTGTTTCTGCATTGGAAATTATTTCTCTATATTCTATTATTTATCTTTGCTTTTGTCTGTGGTATAAATCAGTGCATTCCCTGAAAGGTCCAATTGAAAAACCTAAAATAATTTGTGCACAAAGAATAGAATCTGTGGTTTCTCAGATATCCAAGATTGTTTTAGGAGCTGCTGGTTTCCATTTACCCTCATGGATATTTCTCACTTTATGGCATCAATTTATAACCCAATATTATGAAAATGCATTACAACATTACAACTTTAAAATGAGCCTGGGAAACACTTGGGAAGTGTGGAAATTTCAGTGTATTGTTTTTAATTATTATTTAAGTATTAAAATGCAAAAGATAATGATTATTTTGACATAAACTTATGCAAATTATTTATTATTTGGTCTAAGAATAAAATGAAGAAACTTTGAGAAGCATCTCAGTGGATTATTTAGTGAGCTTAGGAGACTGCTTACCACACAAAATGAGTCAAACTAATTTTTCTCCAGCTGTTGTCACTTAGAATCATTTTTTTTGTTATTTATATAGGGCAGCACAGTGTTTTAAATTTGCCACTAAAAGGCAAAATCCATATCTTTCCCCACACTGTTATGGATCACCTGGTATACCTGCTTTTAGCAACTATCTACTTTTCAGAAAGTGAGTATTTGCACATTTGAAGCCATGTGTCACGTTTCTGCTCCACTGACTAGCACTGCTTTAAATCTCTTGGATCCCATCATGTTGTGTTTTGTCAAATCACATTGGCTTTTCTATGTGACAAAATATAGTGATGGAAGGTGACAGAAGAAGTGTAATGCAATATGACACATCAGAAATTTAAAGGGTAAAGGGATTAGCTCTTTGGTGTCAAATTAGATAGTGTATGTCAAATCCAAAGTGAACCTGGCAGTCGCTAATGGAGCACAAGGTATAGCATTCACTACACCTAGGCAGCAGTGAGCACTGCACTCCATCAGCACGTAGTCAGCTAACGCAGAGATGTGGTGCGGAACATGAGGACGCGCCACAGAAGATCATGGACCTGCGGTGCACTTCAAGATCATATCATGATGACACTGTTTATTGAGATGATTTAATAGATATGACCCTTCCACAGTGAAAGCAAATATTATTAATTGCTGCAGGTTTGGAATACACACACATGCATTCTCTGGAATTCTATTCTCTGGAATGGAGATGGGGCTCTGATGCATATAGGGACAAACAGTATATTCTTTGGCCTAAAAGAACAGACTGTTCAGAAAGCTATCCTAGAGTTCCTGTTGTTGGAGAATTGCCAATGTATTTTCCGCCTCAGGGAAACGAAGGACTCAGGGTCCATGAAGTCAACAGATGATTATTCTTCAGAAGAAGAGGCTCAAACCCCTAACTGTTCCATAAGTGACTTCAGAACAAACCAGACTCTGTCCTACTTAGTCAAAGAATTAGAGGTCAGCATGGATCTGAAAGCCAAAATACCAGATGGCCATGCATGAAAAATTTTGCTTTTCTGTATTAATAACTATATTATCCCAGAAGAAGAAGTTGAGTATTTCTTGTTTCATGCGATTAATAAGCCAAATGCTCCTGTCTTGCTGATACTCTGTGAAGCTGGACTCCACTGGAGAGCAGTAAGAAATAGTCTTTTGCTATTTCTTGTCTTCAGAAAGCTTTGAATTTGGCTTTACTTCAATACCACAACATTCCTCTTGTGAACCTGACCAACCTTTTGATTCACTTTGGCCTTATCTTGATGCTACTAAGCTGCTTCTTCAAGCTTTGGCCATCAATAGCCTTGAGCCCCTGACCTTTCTGAGCCTAGGAAGTGCTTACCTTGCTCTGAAGGTAATATCAGTGAACAATATCAGTGGGTCACCTGAGGCTTTTAGAAAGGCTTTGAAATTAACTACCAATTGCCCAGAGTGAGAAAGCAGCCTAAAGTTGATTTGCTGTTTGCAGCTTTATCCTCTTCTGTACAACATCACCTCTCCTGTTTGTGGTGGTAATTGGCATGAGAAAACTATGGGCAACAGCCATGACAAACAGAAATATCTTAACAACTCATGGCCACTAGATGCTGCTGAAGAAGAGCCCTCTTAGACAGGAACAGAGAAGGGCCCTGTACTCTCTATTGAGAGTTCAGGGAGTGACTCAGCTGTCTTTAGACTTGGAAGTGCAGTGGTTGAAAAGCCATGGTTCCGAAAAGATAGAGAATTCAAATGAAAAAAATATATATCAGAAGAGATCTTGCCGTTGGTGGTTGAATTTCAAAAGGTATGGCCTCTGGAAGGCTTTGGGTGTCTACTAGAGATGAAAAGGTGGCATCTGGACTTACAGGGGATGTAGATCCTGAGAAAGGTCCCTAGAACAGAGTGACCAAATGTTCTTGCTATGGAGATTGTAGAAGCAAAGAACAAAGCAACAGAATGGATCACATTCCAGGTCAACCAGGTAAAGAAATCCAAAGGAGATCATAAAAACAACAACAACAACAACAACAAACAAACAAACAAAAAACAAACAAGAAAAACCTACTGGGAAAAAAATAGAATTCAATCAAGCAGAAAATGTACATCACTACCAAACAAACCTGGACATCACTGGCCCAAAGGTAGCATCTCTGGGGCCACAAGGAAAAAAGCGTGACTACCAGAGTCTGGGATGACCCAGCCCAGATGAATGCATCAAATTCCACTGGGTAGAGCTGACTGTCATCATGAGTATCTGGCTTGCAGTTTCTTCAAAAAACACTGACATCACAAACACATAGACTTTGCCCCTCCAATCCACCAGCCAGCGATGGAGCCTGTTTGCAATATCAGTCTCCCCACCAGCATGCACACCCTGCATCACTCACAGTGGGTTTCCAACTGAGCCAGCATGAGCTACACAGGCAAGAGTCAGTTAACAGAGGTACTGCAAAATCTTGGAGAAAACTAATATCCGTAACAGTCACTTGAACAGATTGGCACCTGAACTGACAAAGTTTCGGAAAAGGAGCAACAAGGCTGACAGCGTCTCAACAGAAATGATGGAAACCAGAAGCTAATGTAATGACATCTTTAAATCAAGAGGAAGAAAATGACAAGTCTAGGATTCTATACCAGCAAAAACATCTTCAAATATTAACGTGAAATAAAGATGTATTCAAACAGAAATCCAGAGAATGTGGCACAAGTAGACCTGCTCTGAAATTAGAATTAAAGAGAGTTCTGTGGCAAATAGTCCCAGATAGAAACATGAACATGCAAGAGGGAATAAAGAGCACTGAAAAGGAAAATATAAATGGAAAGTAACTATACAAAATATTAACTGTAGCATCCTTAGGAGCTTCAGTTTTAAAGATGCTGAAATGTATGGTAATAGTAACAAATGATGGAAGTAAATGGAGTTTTGAAATCCTAAGGTTTAATTGGTATCAGCCAAGTAGTTAAAGTGATAATTTGCATGTTTTAAGGTATAGTCTAACTACTAAAAACAGTTTGGGTTTTGTTTCTTTAAGATTTTATTTATTTATTTTTAGAGTCAGGGGAAGGAAGGAAGAAAGAGAGGGAGGGAAATGTCAATGTGTGGTTGCCTCATGTGCACCCCCTACTGGAGACCTGTGCTGCAACCCAGGCATGTGCTCTGGCTGGGGAATCGAGCCACCGACCCTTTGGTTCACATACTGGAGCTCAATCCACTGAGCTACACTAGCCAGGCAAAAAATGGTTTTAAAATATAAATTCATTGAAGGAATGTGGAACAATGTAAAACATGCCATCAATTCAAAGAAATGCAAAAGCACATAAAAACAGAACACAAATAGTAGATATAGAGACAAGTATATCAGTAGTTAAGTACAAAAGATTATATAATTTAAGCATTTGGGACTTCCAGGGGAGATGGTGGCATAGGAAAACATGGTTCACCACTTTGCACAGCCACATCAAAATTACAACTAAAATATAAAACAACCATCACTCAGAACCATAAGAAATCGAACTGAATGGTAGTTTGATACTACAGAATTAAAGAAACCACATCCATCCAAACTGGTAGGACAGTGAAGATGTGGAATGGGTTGGTCCCACACCCATGTGTGTTGGATGAAAATTTGGGAGGGATATCTCAGGAGCCAGGAGTCCCAGCCCCCCACCAGGTCCCCCAGCACAGGGTTCAGGTTCCAGGAAGATAAGTTCTCACAACTTCTGGCTGCAAAACCCAGTGAGGACTGAGTCAGTGGATGAAACTGCTGGAGCCCCAGCAGTTCCTCTTAAAGAACCCACACACAGACTGAGTTATTCATATTCACTCCCTCTGAGCTCCAGCACTGGGGTAACAGCTTGAAAGGCACCATTGGCATACTGGGAGAAACTGAGGTGTCTGGCATCAAGGCAAGCAGAGGTCATTGTCCCTTTTCTAAACCCTCCTGTCACAGAGCCACAGAGCCGGCAAACTGGTGCTATATCTGAGACTCCATCAACCTGACTAACACTGTTTGACCCACATCGGAGATCCCCAGAGACTCTGCCCCGCCCAACATACGGCCCATAAAAGCTGCTTTTCCATTTGAATGGCTGATCTTGGCTCATGCTGCACAACTTCCTAAATCCTCTCAAACAAGCAACAGTTGGCCTCAGTGAGCCCCAGGCCCAGCACTAGCAGCAGCCACCTAGATTCACAGCTTGGCTTTGCCTGGGAATCTCCAAGCCCAGCATAAGTGGCAGCCATCTCAGGTTGCTCTATAGCTCAGGCAGGGTGTCCCTGAGGAAAAAACAGGTGGGGGCTGAATTTGGCCTGCACCACCTGGGAAACCCCAGGGCCAGCGCACCCAGTAGACAGCTACAGCCCACATTAGAGCACCACCACCCTGTCCCTGCACAGCCGATCCTCCACGGAGGGCAGCTAATCATTGCAGCTGACTGGCCTGGGTAAATAAAGAAAAAAAATTATATAATTAAAAAAAAGTGCTAACCAGAATCACTATCTCTAGTCTCCTGGTTGATATTGTTTATTGGCAATTAAATGTTGCTATTTGCCTGGTTTTGCCTGGCCTGGATATAATTTTCCTTATCGAAGTCAAAAAAGGTTTTTTTGTTTATTTACTGTGTTACAATTTACTATTTATAGTCGCTAGCTCTTTCCATCATGGTATTTTGAAATAAAGATTATAGGGGAAAAACTCCCTTATGTATAATTGGCATCTGCTTTTCAAAGAATATTATTTAAAAAATAATGAAATATTAAATCTAGGAAAAGAGCACTCTATCTTATTCATCTTTCACTTTACTTTCCCCCTTATCTCTTTCTCCTTCATTTTTCCAGGACTGTTGATTCAAAACAAATGACCTCTGTGGTGACATTTAACCCTTTTCATAAAACTTGAAGACACTGAAGCTCTTAATCTTAAACTGCAGCAAAGTCTTTCATCTTTCTCTGTTGTTTAAAGGCATTTAGTTCTCTAATGTGAAAGGGTAAGAACAATCTAATATAAACACCAGACTGATCACTTGCAAATGAACTACTTCTGCTTTTTTCCTACTTTTGTTATCTGAGTGAGGTTTGTTTGTTTGATTTTTGTAATCAGGGAATTTCTGAAAGGAAGGTTATTTATTATAAAGAGATCTAAAGAATAATTAACTGAAATCTCTGTCACTCTGGATGAATAATTGTTTTTAAGGCTGATAATGGAAAAAAGTAAAATAGAATTAACATTGCTAAGAAAGTCACTTAAAGTGACAATCAAAAAGATTTTGAGGAGGAAATGGAGCCCATGCAGCCTTTGTCATCCTGTGCCTCAGTTCAAGGCTAAGCCATAAACATTCTGGAACAACAACTGCTACATGGACCCGTGAGGAATTTACTTTCTTCTTGTAGTTTTCACCCCTTCTAGTTTGCATACTGGAACCATTCAAATGCTGTTAACCTAGCCAGAAGTTCTTCATTTGCATACAAAACTACATTTTGTGGGTTTTGCCTTTATAATGCTTACCTTTCTTTTTTGTTCAGAGTGCAGTTTGAGTTGCTATGTGAATCTGTCTTTCTCACTAAGATTTCAGTGCTTTTGCTCACATAAATGCCTTTTTGGATAACTGTCTATTAAAATAAATTTATCAAAGATTAATGAAGAGTATGGAGAGAATTATAATTTAGATAATTAAACTATTCTATTTCCTTTACTCTTCATCTCAGAAGAAAATATTATAAAGAAAAAAGAATCACTATATTAATAAAAACCCTTTCCATAACCATTTCTGTTTGTATATTTTATATAGTGTCAACATAAGAAATGTCAAACCTGTAAGAATTTGTATAAGTTTATTTTAGCCAAACTGATGACAATTGCTGGGAAGCAAAACTTCAATGAACTGAGAAAATGGCCGCTCGCACCTTATTTTACACATTACAATAAAAAGAGAAGGCTTAAGTTGGCTACATGAAATCCATTGGCGATAGATTAGGGAAGCAGAGGGAAGCAAAGCTGGGAAAACTTCTGGGATTGGATAAAAAGTAAAATGGTGGACACATGCTTCTTTTACATAGGTGGATAGAGGATAGTTAACAGGTAAAAATTAACACCATAACAAAAACAATGAGGGTATTTGTAGCCTCCCCCTGTGTGGTGCCTGTGCTTTGAGGGGTCTGGAAAATGGAAATTTAACATTCCAAAGGTATGTTATCATAGTTGCAAAAAAAAAAATACGCTCAATTAAGGTAAAGATTGACTTTTGTCAGGGAAGATTGTTAAAAAGAGAAACAACAGGTGCAAAATGAAGTCACCTATGCTAGCCAACCACTTTCCACTCTCCCCACCGCTCCCCACACCCATCAGCAAAACCAAAACTTAATAGCTAACTTAATTGCAGTTTCAGTTTTTCCCAGGAATGTAACCTTCAATTAAATTTGCAGTTACCTGGCCAGCTCTAGTGAGGGTAATCCACCTAAGAGACCTCTCCTATTTTCAAAGGAAGGAGACCAGACTAAAACAATCCATTCTTTGATAAAAGTGTCCTTTTCCCACCCACTTCTGCCTAGTAAAAAACCTTCCATTTTGTACAGATCTTTAAGAGTTCCCTTCTACCTGACAGGAGGGAAGGATGCTGCTTGATCAATTAGTTGCGGATTAAAGCCAATTAGATCTTCAAATGTGCTCAGTTAAAATTTGTTTTTAAACAGATTTGGTGGCAACATAGAAGACTTCCATAAATGAGAGACACAGGCATGGTTCCCATGAACACTTCAGAGTTGTGGACAAAAGGGGCCACACACTAAACCTGACAAACTCAGGGGAGACCTGCGTGATAGCCTTACAAACTAAGATGCCTAAAATGGTCACATAGGATGGTCTGAATAGAGACAGGCTTATAGACAGAGAGCAGGCTGACAGCTGTTGGGGAGGATAGGGTGGGGGTGAAGGGTTTGAGCAAAAAAGAGAAAAAAAGAGAAAGAACTCATGGACATGAACTAAAGTATCATGGCTGCAGGGGGAGGGGAGTAGGTAGAAGTGTAAGGAGGTGTAGGGAAGATAAATGGTAATGGAAAAAAGTTAAAAACATGTAAAAAATAAATAAAAATGAAAAATAAAACTTTCTAACCAGAAGCACGTCATGACAGGCAGTCATGTCCTAGGTTAGAATCTTCCCCCAAAAAAGTCAATCTTCACCTTAATTGAGCCTATTTTCTTTTCGCATCAATGATAACATACCTTTGGAATGTCCAATTTCTATTTTCCAGAACCCTCAAAGCACAGGCACCACACCAGAGGAAGACTAAAATGCTGTCACTGTTTTTGTTATGGTGTAATTTTTGCCTGTTAGCCATCCTCTATCCACCTATGTAAAAGAAGCATGTGTCCACCATTTTACTTTTTATCCAATCCCAGAGGCTTTCCCAGCTTCGCTTCCCTCTGCCTCCCTAATCTATTACCAATGGATTTCATGTAGCTGACTTGTCTTTTTAAGAATAATTTAGATGATTTTATTACTTAAATGACATATATTTAATTATATTTTATTGATATATAAATATTATGGTCATCCCACCTTTTCCCACCTTGTTCCCATCCATGCAGCCCCACTCACTACCTCAGGCAATTTTCCCACATTGCTCATGTTCGTGGGTCATGTATATAAATTCTTTAGCTACTCCATATCCTATACTGTGCTTTGCATCCCCATGGCTATTCTATAACTACCAATTTGTACTTCTCAATCCCCTCCCCTCTTCACCCATTCCCATACCATTCTGGCAGCCATCAACACACTCTCTGTATCCATGATTCTGTCTCGTCTTCTTGTTTGCTTAGTTTGTTTTTTAGATTCAGTTGTTGATAGCTATGTATTTATTGCCATTTTAATGTTTTAGTTTTGATCTTCTTTTTCTTAACTAAGTCCCTTTAACATTTCATATAATAATGGTTTGGTGATGATGAACTCCTTTAGTTTTTCCTTGTCTGGGAAGCTCTTTATCTTCCACTTCATTTCTAAATGATAGCTTTGCTGGGGAGAGCAATCTTGGCTGGAGGTCCCTGCTTTTCATGACTTTGAATATTTCTTGCCAATCCCTTCTAGCCTACAAACTTTCTTTTGAGAAATCAGCTAACAGTCTTATGGGAACTCCCCTATAAGTAACTAACTTCTTTTCTACACTGTTTTTAGAATTCTCTCTTTATTTTTAACCATTAGCATTTTAATTATGATGTGTCTTGAAGTGGGCCTGTTTGCATCCCTCTTGTTTGGGACTCTCTGTGCTTCCTGGACTTGCATGTCTATTTCCTTCACCAAGTTAGGGAAGTTTTCTTTCATTATTTTTTCAAATAGATTTTCAATTTCCTGCTCTTTCTCATCTCCTTCTGGTTCCCCTATGATGCATTTTTTGAATAATTGAAGTTGTCCCAGAGTCTGCTTACACTATCTTTGTTTCTGTGTTTTATTCTTTTTTCTTCTTGTTCTGATTAGTGGTTTTTTGATTCCTTATGTTCTGACTTATTGTTTTGATTCTCAGCTTCATCCACTCTACTGTCATTTCCTTGTAAATAGTTCTTTATTTCAATTAGTGTTTTTTTGTTTTAACTGGGCCATTTTTATGTTGCTGAGGTCCTCACTAAATTCTTTGAGCATAACAGCCAATGTTTTGAATTCTACATTTGATAGATTGCTTATCTCCATTTTGTTTAGCTGTTTTCCTGGAGTTTTATCCTTTCATTTGGGCCATGTTTCTTTGTCTCCTTGTTTTTGCAGCCTCCCTGCAAAAACAAAGGTGTGTTTGTTTCTATGTATTATGTAAAGCTGCTATGACTCCCTGTCTTGGTAGCATGGCCTAATATAGTAGGTATCCTATAGAGTTCAGTGGCACAGCCTACCCTATCCTCCAACCTGGTTACTTGAGGTGCACCCTACATGTGGGCAGAGTTCACCATCCTCCTGTGATTGAGCCTTGATTGCTGTTGGCAGGTTAATAGGAGAGACTTACCCAGTCCAGTCAACTGTAAGGACTAGCTGTCACCACTGATCACCAACCTGTGTCCTCTGTGGAGGATCAGCTGGGCAGGGGCTGGTTAGTGGTGTTCTGATGTGGTCTGTAGCTGTCCACTGAGTGTGCAGGTCCCAGGGTTTCCTTGGTGGTGTGGGTCAATGTAAGCCCCCAACTGTGTTCTGCCAGCGGCCACTTTGCATGAACTATAAAGAATCTGCAGATCGTTGCTACTTGTGCTGGGCTTGGAGATTCTCAGGAAAACCCAAGCTATGACCCTAGGCTGGCTGCTGCTAGGGATGGGCCTGGGATCACTTGGCAAGAGGTACATGGACTGGGGGTTCACTGAGACTAGTGGTTGTTTGTTTGAGAAGACTTAGGAAGTTGTGAAGCATAAGCCATAACCAGTCATTCATCTGGAAAAGCCATTGTTAACACCTTGGTTAGCCCATAAGTTGGGTGAGACAGAGTCTTAGGGGCTCTCCAGAGTGGGGCAAACAGTGTTAGTCAGGTTGATGGAGCCTCCGATATGGCACCTACCTACCGGCTCTATGGTTCTGTGGGGAGAGGGCTCAGAAAAAGGGCAATGACCTCTGCCTGCCTTTTTGTCTGTGAAAAGCTGTCCTGCAGCTCTTGCCTTGAAGCCAGACACTTCAGTTCTTTCCTGTATGCCGCTGGTGCCTTTTCAAACAGTTACTCCAGTGCTGGAGGTCAGAGAGAGTGAATCTGAGTAATTCCACGTGTGCATTCTTTAAGAGGAGCTGCTTGGGGCTCCAGAAATTTCTTCCACTGACTGAATACCCTCTGGTTTTTGCAGCCAGAAGTTATGGGAACTTATATCCCTGGCACTGGATTCCTAGGTTAGGAGGCCTGGCATTGGGCTGGGACTCCTCATTCCTGAGGTACTCCTTCCAAGTTTTTATCCACCACACATGGAAGTGGAACCAGACCATTCTGAGTTTTCACCCCTCCTACCAGTCTGGATGGGTGTGATTTAATTCCGAAGTTGTCAGACTTCCATTCAATTTGATTTCTCATGGCTCTGAGTAATCGCTGTTCTATAGTTTAGTTGTAGTTTTGATGCAGTTGTGCAAGGGGTGAGCCAGGTTTACCTTGTTTACCTATGCTTCTATCTGACCCAGGCTCTCCTTAAGTCTTCTCTTTTGATCGTAATATATAAGATAAGGTGCAAAATTGTCATTTTCTGGAGCACTTTTTCAATTCATTGAGGTTTTGCTTCTAGCAGTTGTCATCAGTTTGGCTCAAATTAAACTCCTAAAAATTCTTACAGGTTTGGACTTTTCTGGCATTGACAAAGTTATCTCTTTTTCACCTTTTCCAAGGGTCATGACTAAGTTTCTCTTGGTTCTGAGCTCTGCTGTCATTGCACCTAGTTCCATCTCTAATTGGCTCTCCACAGCTCCCAATTTTGAATGAAAAACCCCGTTGGCACTAAAATAATACCTGCCCCATCCACATTGAACCCAGCGGTCTGTTATCAGGACTCTGGTGTAGGGTTTGATGTCTCAGTTGTAGTCAACTGGAACACTGGAAAAGAGATTGTTCTCAAAGGCCCTGTGCAAGTTCTTCAATGTCAACTTGAATGCTCCCGTATCTGCACCAAAGGAGGCCTCTATTTTGGCCCTTTAGAACTGACAGGGCTCCAAGGGACCCTCTGATAAGCTGCTACCAGTGATTTCTTAAACATACAAGGTAAAACTAAATTAATTAATTAAATGTTAATTAATTAAAATTAATTAAAAACCTTACCAAATTTTGGGTGATCTCAGAACAATGCTATCTACTTTAACTCTACTCTTATAAGATAGCAAATTCCTCAGAGTGGGGAGCAAAAAAAAAACAACAAACCCTTCTATATTGGATATATTTAGTAAAGTTCAAAGAGCACTTTCTGTCTCAATCAGTACAAATGACTTTAGGACCTTTCAATGAAAAACATTCCTTCATGCTATGTGATACATCCCCAGTCCATCTATTAGCTAGGGATCTCCATTCTAAATTAAAAACACTAACACATTTTGACTTTAAAGGAGACTACACCTTAGAATTTCCTGACCAACTTCGACCAGACCTTCTATGTTTCTTACAATCTGTCCTTGATATAGAATAGGAAGACTTCCAACAAAAGTCCCCAAATTTAACTGAACTTCCCAGAAATCTGTGGGCTACTTCTTTACTGACATTGGGAGAATAAAAAGTGCTGAACCTATAAAAATTTAGACATAACTAAACCTCTTCCTAAATTGCCTTAATATCCATGAAAATCTGAGGCCATACAGGGTCTCATCATCATAGGGGAAGATCTATTCATTCAAAGGCTGATTAATCTCTGTACCAGCCCTTATAATATACTAATGTTTCCAGTTCAGAGACCTAATAGGTAAGGATGACCATTTGTTCAGGATGTGTGACCTTAACAAGGTAGTTATACCTTGTTTTCCAGTTGTTCCAAACCCAAACTTCCTTTTGTCATAAGTTCCACCTAACTCAAGGTGGTTCTCTATTGATCTTAGTTCAGCCTTTTTTCAGCATCCCTATAGATCCCAGAAGATGATACCTATTTGCCTTTACTTGGAAAAATCAACAGTTTACCTGGACAGCCATGCCTCAGATATATGACATCCTTTATTATGTCTCCCAAGTACTTCACCAAATTTTAAACACCCTCTAATTCCCTGGGAAATCGACCAAATTACAATATGTAGACAATCTCTTGTTGTGCTCAGTTACCAAAGAAGTATCTATAAAATATTCCATTTATTTGCTGCAACATTTAGCTGAAAAAATATATGAAGTCTCTAAAAACAATTACAATTATCTCTAGACACTGTTCATTACTTAGGTCATAAGTTAAGAATATAAGAATTCAGTATCTCCAAAAAGAATTAAGCTAATCCAAAAATTTCTTGGACCCACAACTAAATGAGAGTTTGGTGGATTCCTAGATCTGGCTGGCTCTCATAGTCTCTGGGTTCCTGTTTTGTTTTTGTTTTCTATTGGTTTTTGCACTTTATGAATTTACTAAAATTTTAGTCTTGGAACCACTTCCTTGGGAAACATAAGGGGCTTTTATCAGACTAAAATAAGAGCTGCAAGAATCACCTGCCTTTCGGGCTACCGAACTTCATAAACTTTGACCTTATTTGTATGGGAAGGAGATAACCACGCCTGGGAACGCTTATGCAAAAACATGGTAATAAACATAGGCCTGTTGCCTTTTACAGGAGACAGCTTGATTCCGTTGCTGATGCCTATTCCTACAGCCTTAAGGCCGTAGCTGCAGCTGCAGTTAGTAGAAGTCTCAATAGAGTTAACCCTAGGAAATAACATTTATTTACAAACTCCACATGCTATCCAAATTCTTTTTAATTCTGAATTGACTCAACATTTCTTTGCAAGCAAGTTAACCCCCTATGAGATCCTTCTGCTTTTAATCCTGTTATGTTACTACCCCTGCATGAAGAAGGCCAGTCCCATGACTAAGGGGTAATAATGTCCATTTTGTGATACCACGTCCTGATTTACAATGCACTCCTTTAACTAATTCTGATTTAGTTTTGTTTCTAGGTCATACTGTAAAAATGAAAAAAATTGAATTTCCATGCTGATTATGCTGTTACTAACCAATACAATCTACTTGAAAGAGAAAACCTCTCACAAGTTAATTCATCCCAAGAGCAGAGATCCATGCCCTCAACAGAGCATGCCAGTCATATAAAGGAGAAAATGTTAATATTTATACTGATAACCAGTATGCTTCTGGGGTTATCATCTATGATTTGGGGGTGTTTTGGCAAAAAGTGTTTTTCTTATGTCCATAGGGACCCCAATAAAAAAATGAGCAAGTAAATGGCCTTCTTACTGCTTTTTCTTACTTTTTCTGAAATAGTTATCATCAAAACCGAGACTCACACGAAAAACACTGAACAGGAGTATATTGGGAAGTGCCCAGCTGGTTTCCATGCAAATGTAACAGTGACTGAATATACAAAGATCACATACATGTGGATAAAATCCATTTTGCTTCTGCAAAAATGATTCCTTGATGCCAGGCTTTTGTGATGCTAATGTCCTTGGAACATGGCGATAGTCTACTCCTCAGTCAGAGAAGTCACGATGGGCAGACAATGGCTGAAAATTCAGTAAACAATCAGGCTGCGGGAAACCCACAACAGCCACTGGATTCTTCAAGGCCTCCTAGCAAACCCCGTATTTTGTTTTTTGTATTTCTTTACCCACCATGGTTTAATTAAAATGACACAAATTATAAATAAACATTGGTGATGAGACTTCCATAAAATTTCAAAAACAGTTTACTACCAGTGTTTAGTCCTTAAGGGCCGTAATCCTGGAAAAACCATTTTTGCTCCCAGAGGCCTCACGCCTCCTTCCTCTGGACACTTTGGACACCTGCAGCTGGGCTTCATTCAACTGCCACACAGTATGGATTATCAAACTGTCCTTGTTACTGTATGTATGTTTTCCAGATGGGGTGAAGCCTTTCTCTGCCACAAAGTTGACACTTTCACAGGGGCAAAGAAACTGTTTAAAAACATGCTTCCAACTTGGTGTACAATAAACAATATGATTGAGGCACTCACTTCATAAGGCAAGTCATTCAAGCCTTAACAAAACACTGCAAACTTCTCAGAATGATCACTGTCCCTATTTCCTTCAACTATGTGGCATGGCTCAAAGAGCTAATGGTATCCTCAAACTCAAACTCTTTAAATTTGCTGAAGCTACTGGACTCCCTTGGCTTAAGGTACTACCTGTGGTCATGCTGACTGTAGTACTCCTTTTTGGAAACAAACTCACTTCACATGAAATAGTCACTGGTAGATCAACATCTATTGGTATCAGACCCTCTGCTGCTCTTTGTTATCTCATGCTAATATGACTAGCTACTGTTAAGTCTTTAATGTCTTACATTATAGGATATCATCAACAAATTAAAGAAGACTTCCCAAATGCCATTCAAAGAAAATCATTGTTCATAGTTTGGAGTCTGGAGACTGGTTATATTAAATGTTATCAAATGAAGACAGCCCTCTATCCCCATTGTAAGACACCTTATTAAGTCAAGTGCACCTGAACACTGACATTGCTGCAAAACTAGAAGTCGTTGAACTAAATAGCTCCACCTGACACTTGGTCCAATACAGATGCTGGAGACTTCCAAATCAAACTGATGAGAAATAGAAGTAGCTGACATCAAAGTAGAGTGCTTCCTCAAAACACTAAAAATGGAACTGCCTTTTGACCCAGCAATTCCACTGCTGGGATTAAACCCTAAGAATCCTGAAACACCGATTCAAAAGAACCTGTGCACCCCAATGTTCATAGCAGCACAATTTACAATAGTCAAGAACTGTAACCAACCTAAGTGCCCAACAGTAAATGAGTGGATCAAAAAACTGTGGTACATTTACACAATGGAATACTACTCAGCAGAAAGAAGGAGCTACTACCCTTCACAACAGCATGGATGGAACTGGAGAGTGTTATGCTAAGTGAAATATGCTAGGTGGTGAAAGACAGATACCATGTGATCTCATCTATAAGTGCAAACTAATCAACAAAACAAAGAAGCAAGCAAAATATAACCAGCAACATTAAAATAAAAAATAAACTGACAGAAACCAGAGGGGAGGAGAGAGGGTGATAACAGGGGAAAAGGGGGGAAGGGTCATTAAGGAATATGCATAAAGGACCCATCAACATAGCCAAATGGGGGAAGGATTGAGGGTGGGAGGTGGGGAGAGTGGGGTGGGGGAAAGTAGTGATGGGAAAATGTTGACAAAAACAAAACAAAACAAAACAAAAAATAGACAGGAGGAGGTTAAGAATAGTATAGGAAATTGAGAAGACAAAGAGCTGATATGTACAACCAATAGACATGAACTAAGTGGGGGATGATGGGATGGGGTGCAGGACAGAGGGGATAAAGGGGAGGAAAAATGGGACAACCGTAATAGCATAATCAATTTAAAAAATGTTAAAAAATTACATATAAAAAATAAAAATAAATAAAGTTTTAAATATATATTTTTTTAAATGTAGACTGCTTCCACCCCAAGCACTGGATCAAAACTTCATACTTTAAGAAAACATGAATTCCTTTCTTCTTGTTCTTTCCTTTCCTCTGGCATTGGTCTGGAAATATAAAATGCCGTCATCCATATCTTCAGGCCACTACTAAGGGGGCTAACCTTTTAGAGTCCTGGATTTGTCATCAACGATTCTGATCAATCCATGATGTTGGAGAACTCCTGGCACTCGCTGTGACCAATTTCTCTGCTATTCCCAATGTCACTGTAAACTATGATCAACCTCCATTAGAAGTCTCTTACCAAGTTTAACTTTTATGCCCAGGACATCCAGTGTCTCATTTTTACCTTTCTCTAATTATAACTAAACTTGCCCGGTTAGATGTAAACACCTACACAAATCTCAGTACATTTGCACCTCCATGTTGTAGTGATTATCTAAATCAGATCTTCCCCCAATCACAAAAATGTTTCACCAAGAGTACCCATCTTTGCAAGGTATCAATATTTAGAACAGCTCTTTATTTCAGGCTAGATTTACTTGCCAAATGCAATGAAAACCTAACTGACCACTGGCTTGAACAGGCAAATGCAACAATCCCTGCAAATAGGTCAATTAATAGTACCACCTTCTTTGTTTTTTAACAATACTTATTTCTTTTTCTTTTTTTTAAAGATTTTATTTATTTACTTTTAGAGAGAGGGGAAGGGAGGGAGAAAGAGAGGGTGAGAAACATTAATGTGTGGTTACCTCTCACGCACCCCCTACTGGGGACCTGGCTTGCTTGCAACCCAAGCATGCGACCTGACCAGAGGCAGATTAAGGTCAGTTGAGGTCCCAGGTGTGTAAAATATTTAAACATACTATCAGGTTTTACCACTGATTGTAAACTTGTACGTAATTAAAATTGCACATATGAAACCAAACTTGGTGTCATTAGGAAAAAGTGTAAAGTTGGGGTTTTTCAGGGCCCGTCAGAAGTCAGGGCCCAGGGCATGTGCCCAGTGCATCCGCCGTTAAATCTGTCTCTGACCTTGACTGGAAATTGAACTAACAACCCTTGGTTCACAGGCCAGCACTCAATCCACTGAGCCACACCAACCAGGGCAGTCCACCTTGATGAGGAAGGTTTGTGCCCTGACAGAGTTTAACTTTGTCTGAGGTGATTATTATTCTCCTTGGGCCTATGAATACCTAGGCAGCTGGTGTGTAACCAGCCAATGCCTCTTAAGTTATCTAACTTTTCCCCTGACTGTTCACAAATGGACTGAAACACCTCAGTGGTTAATTCCCCTGAATTTGTATTGTTGAGTTAAGTATGTCCTAATAGGTACATTCACAGTTCAGGATTTGATTCCTTTGGCAGAGCCCTGCTTCCCTAGTTAGGAGTAAATATAAATGATGCTACGACCAGGAACCTCTCCTTAACTCTTAAATATATTGCAGAATCCACTGCTAAGATAATAATTGCTATAAAAATCCTAAACTCTCTGACCAAAGTTGGTTTTGATAATAAGAAAGCGCTTGATTATCTTTCAGCTGAGCAGTGAGGTGGCTGTACTGTGGCCCACACAACTCGTACTTGGATTGATATTTCTGGAGAGGATGAGACTCAGGTATAGGAGATCACTGAACAAGCCACTGGATTAAGAAGGTGATCACTTCAATGTGGTCTTTTTTAGACTTAATTGGTTTGGGTCTTGGGGACCACGTTTTTAAGTTCACCCAAACATCAGGGAATATCCTGCTTATAATAATCATAGTAGTTTCATGGGTGTACTCTATTTACTCAAAAGCTTTAAATGCATGTTTGCAGCAGCTAACCACCAAACAAATGATCTTCCTATGATTAGAACAACAGAAAAGGGATGAAAAAAAATGTCTGACTCTAAAATTGTGAGCCTAACGTCATGACCTGTGAACACCAAACAGGGGATAAGTAAAAGCTACATGAACTACAGGGCAGTAGTTGGAAGAGGCAAGAGTGCGTTAATTTTGATCACATCTCTCAGTTAATCTGAGAGTCTGATCACAAGGAGGAGGGGGAGAGAGA
>PVJD01008203.1:0-75075 GCA_004026545.1 Mormoops blainvillei | reverse complement strand
TCTTGTTTTTTCCTCTTAGTCTGTCCTGGTTTTCCTCTTGGTCTCTGACGAGTCATTTTTTACTTCATTTTCTGGTTTCTCCTCCTTGCCCCATTTCTAAGTGTTAAATTCCTAAAGAATCAGTGTTCATCCTCCTTGTTTACTTTATTCACATCTTCCCTATGAGATCTGACCCTCTCCCCCACTTTAACTCACATACCTGTGCCAAGAGCTATATGTGTGCCTAGTTCAATTGAGGCAGTTACGGCTCAACAGAGAGTCCAGGCTCTCAAGTAAATGGCCTGGTTTTCAATATTGCTTCTTCCACTTTTGCCTCAGTATCCATATCTGTAAAATGGGGATTATAAATAGTAACACAAGAATGTGTGGGAGGTAACCCAGAATGATAGGACCTGGAAAAAAGTAAAAGCTTGACGAAATTTGGCCAGTAGTGGCACCAAGCTTCCCTGCGTGTCTCTGGATGTTATGACTTATCTCCTCTCCCATTGGTCTGTGGTGACAGTCCCTAACTAGTCCCCTCCTTTTTTTTTTTTTTTTTTTGGTCTTTTCACCAGGAAAAATTCTCTACCAGGTAGACAAGTTATGTTAACCAGAGCACAGGTCAAGTTCCTCACCTACCCAAGACCCTGCCAGGGTACTCACTTTTTTAGAAGAAAACCTAAGAGTCTTCCCATCTGTTGATCTTCCAGCTTCACTCTCCTTCCCTCCTCTTTCCCTTTCCATACTCTAGCTTTCCTTCACTTTTTCTAGCAATAACTGTCCCAACGCCCACACCTGCGGACTTCACTCAACTGTCCATGACTGGTCCTTTAGGTCCCGATCCATCTCTGGCTATGTCTCCCCATCTACCATGCTCAAGCTCCCCTGCACTCAGTGTAGTCCACACCAGCACTGCATCCAGTATAGGGAGAAAGCAACTGAAACCCCTACCCTCCTGCAGTATCCATGGAGTGGGGATATCACTTTTGAAAACAGAGCACTGATACATAATCTCAAACCTTAATCAGCCCTTCAAAAGGAAAGTGAAGAGCACTTTGAGTGTGTTCAATGGTGTGTGGTACTAGCTTTGTCTTATGATTTCTTGCAGGTCTCAGGAAGGAGGAGGTACTGAGATGAGACAGGAAGGTAAGACGGAGTTGTCTCAGGAAAGATGCTCTGGGCTGGTACTGGAGATTCAGGGTTGGCAGCAGGAAGTTCTGCCCCTGAGAGGGAATTCAAATGGTCAAGAATTAATATTGCTGAGTAGATGCATACAAAAATGAAATAATCACCAAACCTGAATATGGCATTCAAAATCATTCATGTCATTTTGCCAAGAAAGATGAAATGAAAGGTGCTTTTATCTCAAATTTAAAATCCAAATTCTGGGAAAATAAGGATGAAGTAAGGAGACCACAGTAAGCTTTACTAGTAGTGTGCTGAAGTCCCCTCTGACCCAGAATACAGCCCCAGATATCTTGCATTCCTGAAATGGAGTCTGATGTCATCTAAAAAAATTTCAAGTTTAGCTTTGGGGGCTCACATACAGTAGTAAATGGTCAATACATATGGAATTATGAATTTGAATTAATGCTTTCCCTGGTGACCAGAATGTCTGTGAAATTGCAGGATCATTATGAGTACCTAACAATGATCTTGGATGATGACTGAAATTTGAAACTGAATTTGCATGGAGGAAGTTTGCCTCTGTGAAGTGGTATCAGTAACAAGGACATGACAAAATAAGTGCTTCAATATATATTAAATGTGCTATTTTCTAAATGATAGCAGAATGGTCCATTATGTAGATAGCTTTAATATTCTTGGAGAAAGTAAGAAAAATAATCTCTGGCATATGATGTCATTTATAATAAGGGGGGCCAGCCGACATTTGTCAGTGCTTCCTTTGTGTCAGGCACTGCTCTGAGCACTTGGGTTGTGATTCATTAATCAGGGCCATGTGATGAGAGCCACACCACCAGCAGAAGAAGATAAGAAGCTCCCACCTAGTGCAAAGGCTATAGGCAAAAAGCTGAAAATCCAAACATCCTAAAAACATAAAATCCAAAAGCCTAAAAAGAAATTTTTAATCCTAATACCAATAGGGTGTCTGTGACTTTAAACATATCAGATAACTTAGCTTGTCTTTTAGCTCCACTTCTCTTTATAATTAGGACTATAGAATGAAAAGCACCTTGATGGGACACACAAGAGGAGTGAAGGAAAGAGTGAGATTCCACTGGAGACTAAATTTTCCTCTCCACAAAAATGTCAGATTGCTCCCAAATGCATAAATCATGGAGAGGCAATAAGATATAGTTTAGGAGAAGGGAGGACTGGTGGTTACTCATCAGGTAAGCAAAGTCAAAGCCTGGCCAGCATTCATTGTAGCTTTGACCTCTACAGGGGCTTAAGAAAAAAAAGTTTCTCCAGGAGGGGCAAGAACCATAGTAAGTGGCTACTAGGTCTTTTTTTTAGGCTGAATTCCTTAGAGGTTCCTTATAAAACACCTCTTGGCAACTCTTCCTCCCATTCTGGGGAATTTCTTTTAAATTGGAAATTCAGGGTTTTGTTTTGTTTTTTGCCTTTTTGACAAGAAAATTTTACTTTTCACAAAAGTATCATTAACACTAATATAAGCTACTTTACCGTACAAAAGGAATATTGTACTTTACTATATAATAAGGTTTTTTTAAATTGTTGTTCAAGTACAATTGTCTCCACTTTCCCCCTACCACTCCCCCCACCCCACCCAACCCTACCTCTCACCTACCCCCTTTGGCTTTGTCCATGTGTCTTTTATACATTTTCCTTGATAGCCCTTCCCCTATTTCTGCCCATTATCCCTCTCCATCCTCCCCTCTGGTTACTGTCAGTTTCTTCTTTATTTCAATGTCTAAAGCTGTTATGACTCAGTTTTTACCCCATCAGCAATGGGAGGTTTATGTTTTCTCACCTTCTGTAGACCATAGACAATCACAATTGAATATATACACTGCTGTGAGTCATTTCACTAGTCATCCATCAGTCAGAAAGTATTTATTGAGTATGAAACTATATATATACCCTATATAAACACCCCCCAACACCCCCCAGCTCTTTATGACTTGATAGGTATATATACGCATCATTGAATTATTGTCTTTAGCTTGAAGCTGAAAAGGAGATCTTGATTTGGACTTTATAACCCAGACATTTTCCTTAGGATCTCAAAAATGAACCCCAAAATCTTATTGCAAGCACTTCAGAGAAAAGATGTCAAATACACTATTGCAGTGAATAATTTTTTTCCACTAACTCAACCTAGAGAACATTGCACAAATATTCCAACCATTTCATGATCATTAAACAAATTTTGAAAACTAATAATAACAATGCGTTCTTCGTGCTAATTAAGAGCCAAATGGAGATGATTTGTGTATGATTCTGGGCCACATTTTAAAATAATTTACTCCATTGTAGTCACTTCAATGTTAATAGAAAGGTAAGATTTTTGTTTACCTTCATACACTAATAGACTCAACAAGTATTTATTGAGTGCTGGTCCCTGATTTGGGCATTGCATGAGCAGTGAATAAATGTGCTCTTCTCTCCCTAACAGGACTTAGAGATAGTCACTTGTTTAATCGTTGCATCTATTTATTCCCCAAGAAGATGGTTTTACACAGCAACTTTTTTTTATCCTCACCCAAGGACATTTTTTATTGCTTTCAGAGGGAGAGGAAGGGGAGGTGAGTGAGAGAGAAACAGTGATGTGAGAGAGAAACATCAATTGGTTGCCTTCTTGTACTCATCAAAACCCAGGATCAAACCTGCAACCTGGGTATGTATCCTTAACCAGGAATCAAACCCACAACATTTCAGTCTAAGGGACCATGCTCCAACAAAGTGAGCCACACTGGCCAGGACTACACAGTAACTTTTAATACAAGGTGTGTCAGGACAAAAAGCAGTGTGTAATTATTCAATTTTTTGTACTTAAATTTTAATGACCATACTTATTTGTTCATTCAATTTTGCAACTTTTACCCCATATACACTTAAGGAGCAGTTTGAGACCTGAGATTCTCCCAGTTTAATTCTACATGGTTGAGACTAGTTGGACCACTAATTATTTTGTGGTGGACAGGTTTTCTTCAAAATGACCTTCCTCTTGCATGGCCAATATTCAAAATAATTAACAAACATAAAACCTATAATTTTATATTTAGAGAGTTATAAAAATTCAAGAATGTTTTACTATATGTGTCCCCTAAGGAACCTGAGAAAATCAAAGGATGAATGACTTTTGCCACAAGCTTGGCTTAACTAGCAGTCAAATTAAGCAATAATCTCAGACCTTGACTATGAATAGAACTGGAGCCCAGCAGGTTCCTTATAGCCAAACTGAGAATGTAAAAACCAGATGAACATGTTCCAGCTTCCTTCTTTCAAGTACGTTTTCAAATATATGTTCATACAATTGTTTTCATCATTTTTAGAGGAAAGAGATTATGCTTTAGGGCATTTCCATATATAACCAAGCAGTTACCCACTTAATACAGATGCATTCAGTTTGGTGCTTTACAAAGAACAATACAGGCTTTGGTTCCACTGTAGGAGTCATTACTTCCACCTGCTGGCTTGCCAAGATATATTTCGAACTTTATTTTAGATCACAGCACATTCATCCTATCAAAATCCAACACACTCGTTTCACCTTACCTTCTATCAGAACTCAGTAAAGAAACCATAATCAAAAATACAACTCTTTATTTAAAGGTAACACAGATTAACTGGAAAAAAAAGCAAATTACCAATGGTTTGTACCTAATAATTAGATTTAATTTTATACTTATTGTGGAAATAACTCTGAGTGAAAGAAAAGGTGACATGGGCAGAAAACATGAATCAGGCAATGTAGAGTCAAAGCAAGTGTCTTGCAAAGATTATAGTTTACCTTGTGCATGAGTTTGACTCTCAGAGATGCCTTTTCTTACCACATGGTCTTGCTATTGTAAGAACAATGCTAGCTACAGTCTGGGTACCTCTTAACACCTCACATAGAGAAGATCTGAATCCTTTAGGTCTGATTCAACTTCTGACCTGGATTCTCAGGTTTAATACAATATTGTATTACATTTGGGATACAATCAGGATAGGCTATATTTTACTATAGTGACAAAAACACTCCAAATCTTTGTGACAATACAGAAAAATTAGATCACACATACATATTACATATCTAGTGCAAAGGCAGCAGAGAGATCTTACTTATTAGAGATGCTTGAGGTCCCAATCTAATGGTGGTTCCATGCACATGTATTCTTCTATAATCACCTTGACATGAAAATGTGAATGTAGTAAATTGCACAATAATTTTTAAAAATTCTCTCTCAAAGTGAGATAATTGTTGGCTAAATCACAGCCATAGCTTTGATAGTTAATCTTGCATATCTGAGCCATTAAGTGCCTAGACATTTGGTCAAACATTGTTGTGGGTATATCTGTAAGGATTTTTTTGGATGAGATTAACATATAAATCAGTTTACTAAGTAAAGCAGATTGCCTTCCCCAATATGAGTGGGCCTTATCCAATCAGGTGAGGGACTGACTAAATCAAGTCTGACCCTTTCCTGAGTAAGAAAGTATTCCTCTGCCTAATGGCATTTTAACTAGGACATCAGCTTTTTCTTACCTTCAGACTCAACCTGAAACATCAGTTCTTCATGGGTCTCAAGGCTGCTGGTTTTAAGATTAAAACTATGCTGTTTGCTCTCCTGAGCCTAGAATTTAGTGATTCATTCTTCAGATCTCGGTACTTGTCATCCTTCATAATTGTAGTTGCCAATTCTTTATAAAAAATTGTGTGTGTGTGTGTGTTGTGTACATACACACACATACATGCATTGCTTCAGTTCTGCTTCTCTAGGAACCCTATGTATACCTGATTTAAGGAGGTAGAGAAATGCAATTCTACCATGTGCCCCAAAGAAGAACTAAGAGTATTTACTGAATGGTAAGAATGATTCTCAAAACATCAGTAGGACGATGAGTCGAATATTTTTTGAACTGGAATGTATTCTAAGATCCCAGACTGACAACAAGTGAAAAATAATACAACGGATACAGCTCAACACTGTTCTCTGTTTATTAAAAGGTGGCAAAACCAGTCCTGCTACAACCCCCATTTATGTTTTTCTTTGTAATCTATATAAGATTGAGTACAGAGGGATGGACTGACCAATGGGGTGGATGATCTTAGAGGTACAAAATGTTATAAATGCCGAGGTTTCTCCCTGCCCATTCCAAAGTTAAATTTGTGGATCTATAAGAAAAATCAGTGGTTGAATTAAGAGTACTTACAAGAAAGCGACATCAATCCTTTATTTCCCAGCTGAAAGTTTGCTGAGTCATTGAAAAGGTAAGCACATACTGGAGCCTCCACTAGAGAGAAGCCAATGAGAGTGTCCTCAAGGAAACTTGGCATGTATATTCTGGTTGTGACTGACCAGTATATAGCATATCAAACCTGGTGTGTACCACTGACCTAGCAATTTCTGAGAAGGGGAGAAAGATTATAGGAGTAGCCTTTTGTAGCATTGTAGACATGAGGTATATCCTTCCCTAGTGCCCTGAACATCCAGAGGCAGAAAAAGAGAAATTTGGTTCCATGGAAGGAGCACAGAGATAAAAGGAGAGAACACTCTTCCGAGAGAGGGAGCTGGGGGCATGGATGCCTGGAGGCACCCAAGGGACTGCCTTTCTCTGGAGGAGTCTCTGGAGGACTGCCTTTCTCTACAGTGATGAACAGCTGAGCACCACTCTACGAAACCCCTACACCATCTATACAGAGGCCAGTACATTGAAAGAAGGAATGCCAGCATCAGATGAAATAAGATCAAGTGAGAGAGAGAGGGACTGAGGCCACCTCCTCAATACCAACAGACAACTAAGTATGTATGAATATCTCTCACACCAATTCCCCAGTTCTGTCCCAAACTCAGAGGGGCTAGGCCCACCCAAAGCAATGAAACGTGCAGAGGTATGGCAGTAGTGGGCTCACTCCTTGGAGCTGGTGTGTTCTGGAGTGAAGAAGCAAGGTTTTTCTATTTTACCTCTTTCCCCTTCTTTCACAATTTTTAACATAACATGATTTTTATGACAGTATTGGACATTGCAGTAAAATACCCAGTCACAGTCCCTTACCATTGACATTTAGGAATAGGCAAGATCTTCTCCCTAATTCTAAACCATTCCCCTTTCAAATCTTCAAAAGCAGCCATGGCACTAAGAAACCTGAAAAAGTACTATTGTGGATGGTACACATTTTAATTCTGTTTTGAGTTAATTCCTATCACATTACATGAGTCCAAAAATGTAGTGACAGCCTTATACCAATTGTAAATGCAGACTTTGATTAATCTTTAAAAGGGCAAGTTCAACAGCATTGCATAGAGCAAAGAGATAAAGCAGAAAAATAATGGTAGTACTCCTGTTTATCAAAAAAAAATGTTTACCCATAATTTTACATTCTTAGTGATAAAGGGAAATTTTACTACCTAGTTACACTGTCTAATATGTATCAGGTATATCCAGGTTTTTTCTGCATTCCTGTAAAACTTGGAAAAATTACTAGGTCTTGGCTCACAAATGCAGACCTTGAATATTTTAATTGGGAATCACACATATGCTATATTAGATTATTTTTCTATGAAAATTCATTAGCTGAGCCAATAATAAAACTCTTCAAATAATTCATCCAATGTCCAGGTGCTATTCTCCCATTTGGAACACTTTGCAATTCATATCTAACACTGAAGGTTTCTTGCTATGTTGAATTGAAAATAAGTCCAGATTTATAAATTTTCAGCTTCGTAGAGAATTTATAATTTTTTTCAAAGTAACATTGAACATCCCTCAATCTGTAAAATTCTGTTGTCATCATTTGTTTTTGTTCATTCTACATTTTTCACCCTTCTTCTGTTTACTAGGGGAAAAATATTTTAGAAAATAATATTGTGCAGAGTAAAGTTTCCCTAAAACACAGAGATAAAAGATTAAAATGGAATAAAAAGAAAAGAGCTCAACTGAATTGCATTTCCTTTTAGGCCTATCACCTGAATTCCCTAGAGCAGCACATCCAATAGAATATAATACAGACATACCTCATTTTAGTCTGCTTCACTTTATTGTGCTTTGTGGATATTGCGGTTTTTGTACAAAATTGAAGGTTTGTGGCAACTTTGCATTGCACAGTTCTATCAGCACCATTTTCTCAACATAAGGCTCACTTTGTGTCTTTGTGTTACATTTTGATAATTCTTGCAATATTTCAAAGATTTCCATTATTATTACACTTGTTGAGGTACTCTGTTTCAGTGATCTTTGATGTTACTATTGTAACTGTTTTGGGGTGCCACAAATGGGGCCCATATAAGACAAAAAACTTAATCCATAAGTGTCATGTGTGTCCTGACTTCTTCACCAACTGGTTGCCCCTCCCCATCTCTCTCCCTCTCCTCAAGTCTCCCTAGTCCCTAAGACACAGCAATATTGAAGTTAGGCCAATTAATAACCCTACAATTACCTTTAAGTGTTCTAGGGAAAGTAAGGGTTGAATGTTTCTCACTTTAAACCGAAAGAGAGAAATGATTAAGTTTAGTGAAGAAGACATGTCAAAAGCTGAGATAGGCTGAAATCTAGGCCTCTTGCATCAAACAATTAACCACATTGTGAATGCAAAGGCAAAGTTCTTGAAAGAATTTATAAGTGCTATTCCAATGAACACACAAATAATAAGAAAGTAAAACAGTCTTACTGCTATTGAGAAAGTTTTCATGGTCTGGATATAAAGTCAGAATAGCTGCATTTCCTTAAGCTAAAGCATAATCCAGTGCAAGGCCCCAACTCTTCAATTCTATGAAAGCTGAGAGAGGGGAAGGAGCTGCAGAAGAAACATTTGAAGCTAACAGAGGTTGACTCATGGGATTTAAGGGAATAAACCATCTCTCTAACATAAAAGCACAAGGTGAAGCAGCAAGTGCTGACTGAGGTAGAAGCTGCAGCAAATTATCCAGAAGATCTAGCTAAGATAATTAAAGAGGTGGCTACACTAACAATAGATTCTCAATGTAGTCAAAACAGCCTTATATTAGAAGAATATGCCATCTAGGTTTTTCATAACTAGAGAGAAGTCAATGACTGACTTCAAAACTTCAAAGAACAAACTGCATCTCGTATTAGGAGCTAATGCAGCTGGTGACTTTAAGTTGAAACCAATGTTCATTTAACATTCTGAAAATCCTAGGAACCTTAAGAAATGATGTTAACTCTATTCCTCCTGTGCCTCATACATGGGACAACAAAGCCTGGATGACAGAATATCTGTTTACAACATTGTCTACTAAATATTTAAGCCTATTGTTGAGACCTACTGGTCAGAAAAGATTCCTTTGAAAATATTACTGCTCATTGACAGTACACCTGGTCACCCAAGAACTCTGATGAAGATGTGCAATGAGATTAATATTGTTTCAATGACTGCTAACAAAATAGCCATTCTGCTAGTTAATAGATTAAAAAGTAATTTTGTCTTTCAAGTCTTATAATTTAAGAAATACATTTCATAAGGCTATAATTGTCATAGGTAGTGATTCTGCTGATGGGTCTGGACAAAGTAAACTCAAAATGTCTGGACAGTATTCACAATTTTAAATGCCATTAGAAACATTTTTGATTCATGAGAAGAGGTCAAAACACCAACATTAACAGGGGTTTGAAAGACATTGATTTCAACCTTCATAGATGACTTGGAGAGATTCAAGACTTTAGTGGAAGAAGTAACAGCAGATGTGGTGGAAATATCAAGAGAACTAGAATTAGAAGTGGAGTCTGAAGATGTGACTGAATTACTAGAATCTCATGATAAAATTCTAATGAATAAAGAGTTGTTTCCTATGGGTAAGAAAAAAAAGAAAAAAAACAAGGGAAATAACAAGAAAAGAAAAAATGTTTTAAAGTGGGTCTTTTTTTTTTTTGAGATAGAATCTACTCCTGGCAAAAATGCTGTGAAAATTGTTAAAATGACAACAAAGGATTTAGAACATTACAGAGACTGAGTTGATAAAGCAGCAGCAGCGTTTGAGAGGATTGACTTCTTTCTTTTGAAAGAAGTTCTACTTGTGGGTAAAATGCTATCAAACAACATCATATACTAGAGAAATAGTTTGTGGAAGGAAGAGTCAATCAACTCATAAATTTCACTGGCAAACTTACTTTAAGAAATTGCCACAGCCATCCTAACTTTGGGCCAGCACCATACTGATTGGTGAGCAACCGTTAACATCCAAGTAAGGCCCTCCACCTGTAGAAAGATTACTGAAGGCTCAGGTGATGGTTAGAATGTTTTAACAAAGAATTATTTTTAATTAAGTTATGTACATTTTTTAGACATAATGTTATTGCATACTTAATAGACTACAAAATAGTGTAAACATATCTTTTATACATACCGGGAAACCAAAAAATTCATGTGACTCTCTTTACTGTGATATTCACTCTTTGTGGTGGTCTGGAACCTAACCCCTACTAAGCTGTTCCCATGTAAGTGTAGGTGTGTATCACATCTATAATTTTCAGTTTTCTAATAGATATATTCAATTTAAGTAAAAAGATGCAGGTGAAATTTTCAAGATATTACCATTTGAACATGTAACAATGTAAAAATTGACACTTTACATTTTTTATTTTCTTACTATATCTTCAAAACTAGTGTGAATTTTACATATACAGCACATGACATTTAAAGTGCTCAATAGTCACCTTAGGTCATTGACTACGTAAGGCCAGCACAGCTTCACAGAATATAAAACACTGTATAAAAGATCTGCTAGTATGTACAAAAGTAACCTGTCTACCTATGTTGGTATAATGCTAATGCTAATAATAATGACTATACTAATGATAATATTAGAATGCCTCTTACTAATCCCTGTTATGGTTGAAGCTCTATGACAGATTGTCACAACAGTGTTTGTAAGGTAACCATTATGTAAAATTTGCAGATGAGGAAACTGAGGTTGATAACATTCCCAATGGCACTGAACTAGCAAAAGCTCTGTAGTTTGACCTGAATCTAGATCTAACCCCATAGCTGTGTCCTTTCCAACACACCAAACTGGTCCTCATCCCAGGATGTGGTCCTCAATGTGACCAGGAGATGACCAGGTTTGGCAGTCAGAAACTTATGCACACTGTGAGGCTTTGAGTAAACCTAGCCTTGGCTTTGTGCAGCAGATATCCAAGGATTTCTCATAAGGATCACAAACTAAGTGATATTATGGTTTCTCTCAGGAATTTATCATCTCTGATGGAATTCCTAAAACTTTGGATTAAGAATGCCCTTTTTCCCAAACTCTTGGGAATCACTAGGGATCTTGACCCCTTGGGATACACTTAGAGCACTAAGTAGTTTAACTTGTCTGATGCCACACAGATGATAAATGCAAGAGCTGGATATCACCCAGGCCTGTCTGCCTCTGCACTCTGTTGGGCAACCCCTTATATATTTCTTATGATCTGCAGCTGAGAGAATCATATCTTATGTTGTTAATTTTCACCTCAAAAAAAAATCCCAATGCACTGTAAATGATCCCCTCATCCATGCAATGTCTTTGCCCAAGTGACATAAGAAAAAGCACCCCAAAATGAATTGAGAACAGTCTAGTAGGAGACCTCATACTGAGCATAAATCATGGCCCACTTGATGCAGGGCATGTCCCAGCATCTCTGTGGGGCTAGGAGATGGGATTTATAAGAGCTGGGGAGGCCTATAGGTATATAGGGAAGGTGTCCTCTGGGATGTGATAAGAATGACAGGTCATCTGAGCAGAGCACAGTGCTTAATACTCAATGTTCCTCCTGCTCAATCCTCGTTGACTTCTGATCAAAACCTAGGGTGCAGGGTTGCAAAGTAGAAATGTAAAAGAACAGCTGCACTAAACCTCCATAGGCACTGACAGTACAGCAGCTTTGGCAGGCAAGTAATTTTCAAGCCCGATCCAGGCATTGCTCCCACCAAAGCAGGTATCCTGGAGGGCAGGGTCCTCAGAAGCCAGGCCCTCCTTGGAGTTTCCAGGAGCTTTATCACAGCAAGTAAGAGCAGGAAAGGAACAAAGGGATACAAAGGTGAGGGGGAATGAAAAAGAAAGAAAAAAGAAGAGGGGAGGGGAGGGGAGGGGAGGGGAGGGGAGAAAAAAAGCAGCAATCTCTCAGATCCCCTAATGACAAGAAGAAATTTCAGGTAGACTGAGACAGAGATAATGCTGCTTGCTTTTTGAGTATATTCAGATCAGAGTTGACAGATTTAGCAAATAAAAATACAGGACACCCAGTTAAATGTAAATTTAAGATAAGCAATAAATATTTTTTTAGTATAACTATATCCCATGCAACATAAGATACAACAAAAAAATTACTTGTTTACCTGACAATCAAATTTAATCAATGTCCTAAATTTTTTCTAGAAGCTGTAATCTGAGCCCCATGCTAGTCTGTACACAAAATATGAGTTTCTGATGCTTTCATTGTGAAACTTGGATACAAGATAACATAGCAGTTAAAGGATTCAGACTGGATTCAGGGAGCCTGTGTATGAAATAAGTTCTGACACACAATACATGGCCCACACAAACAGAATTGTTTCTCTCAGCCTCAGTGTCCTCATCTGTAAAATGGGAATCATACCTCTTCCTCTGGCTTTAAATTGGGATCTAATAAAATAATAAGTGCTCAGTAAGTGGAATAAATAATTGTTCCAGAAACAATGTCCCTTTTAACTGCTATGGGATCGTCTTAACTGCCTTTGAGTCTGGGTAATTTTTTTTAATTAATGAAGGGGGAATACTTTTAAGTGAATTTATATATTAAAAGGTCTAATGCTGACTACCTTAAAATTTTTAGAAAACTGAATTAACTGATTTAGGAATAAAGATGACATTATGTCTATTTTTCATAATAAAATATATTACTTAAATTTAAAACAAGACAAAACATTTTAACATTACAAGATCAAGTAATGAAAATACTAAACTATGGAAAATACTTTTTTAAGTATTTATAAACTACATCAACTGCTTGCCTAATTCTAGACACATCTATAGTATGTGTTCAGTGTTCTGACAAGTTCAGTTACTGATACAATCATTTATAAATTAGACCCAAACATAAGTCACCCTCAGTATCTAAACACATACACACACACATAGAGAAACACACATACAAATGTACTTTTTTTTTTAAGCCATAGAGAATTCTGAAAGGCAGGAGATGTGCCTCTACTTGACATCAACCCAGCAATGGTTCTGACAGTTTAAGGAGAAGCCAATCTTAGTGGTAAAGACTTTTCATGGGGCACTTGACTGAGACATTCCAACAGGAATGCAGCATGCAAGGAAAGCAGGGTTGGTGAGCACATGAGTCAAGCTTCATTCTGTTTATTTCCACCATCACTGTAAACTGTGCTTCTGGATGCATATACATTGTACTAAGTTCGCAGTACTTCATAAAGCGCAAACCCAGAACAAGCATAAGAAGACTGGAGAAAGGAGATGTGTCAGTCCTCTCTTTTAATTTCCACTGTTAGAAAACTTTGAATTCACCAAATGGTTTTAGTTTTACAATTATTGAGTACCTACTATATAGCAGGTACTATGTTAAGCACTTGACCTACCTCATGTGCAAAATGCAAATAATAACTGTATCTGTTTCATAGGGGTGCTATGGTGACATAGTGAGAGAATGCTTATAAAGTGCTTGTCATGGGGGCTGGCACAGAGTAAACATTCAATAACTGTTAAGCCTAAAACTGAATGGTAGATGTAAAGCATTATAATTACTAAACAGTTAGTCAGTATAGATCCAGGATTCAAACCAGGCAGCCTGACTCCAGTGCCAGCCCTCTTAATCACTATCTTGTACTGTCACCATTAATTATCCATTAATTTTCATAGAACATTCAATTAATGCATCATTGTGGTGATTCTTAATATTGATAAAATGAGGTGCACAGAATTTGAATGGTTTGGCTAAAATTTTAATGAAATGGAAGCTTCAGCTAACAGCTATGGTTCTCCATAGTAGTTCAATGAATAAACCTTAATAAAGGTTTCAGCACACAGAGTATTTGAGAAAGTATTGTAGAAAAATAGTAAAAAAAAAATTGGAAGACATAGTCCACCCATTGAGTAGGTTTGAGTCCTATCAAGAAGAAGGAGCAGACAGCAAATGACTCAAAAAGAAATCAATGAATAGAAATCTATGCCAAGTGAACCCCCCAATGTGAAATGTGCAAAAAGGATTGAAAGGAGAACATTGAGAGGGAACCAGTCCCAGAAGCTTCCAGGAAAAGAGAGATTTACAGCCAAGTGTAGAAAGAAAAGAGGGGTATGGGTTGGCAGAGTCTTCCAGCTCCAGCCGTGTTGCCAATCAACAAATCCTTTCTATCCCAGGGTGGTTTCCAAAGCAAACCATCATGGCCTGTGTCCACGGCTTCAAGATGACAGGTCAATGCTGACTCAGAGAATGGCCACTGAGAAATAGCAAGAAAAAAAAAATCCAGTAAGGTAAAAGGTCACCTATTCAAAGGAAAGAAAAAAAGAAACTTTATAAAGATGATTAGAGTCCTGTAAAATTCTCCACTTTTTGTTTGTTTGTTTGTTTGTTTGTTTGCCATTGTAAATTATTTTCTTGCCAGTCTGAGAATACATACTGGCTTTTTATACTTTAATATCTGGATTTATACATGCTCCACTGTCATTCACATTTATTACCCTCCCCCTTTTAACTGTGCTTATTCCCACGCTTTCCTCTTCCCACATCACCCCAAAAGACAAATGAAATAACACAAACAAACAAATATGTGAAACTTCTTTCTTGGAATGGTTCGAGAGTCTCTATACTATTAAGACACTGAGTAATGATTGGCTGCTTTCCAGGTGCCTCTGCAGTCTGTTAAATAGCTCAATTAGTGAGCAGCACTCTCTTGCTCTCACTCTCTCTCTCCCTCCCTCTTCCTCTCCTTCCCTCTCTCTCTCTCTCTCTCTCTCTCTCTCCTTGGCCCACTCCTTTTCCCTCTCTCCCTCCCTCTTTCCCTCTTTCACCCTCTCTCTCTCCCTCTCTCTGCCCCTCTCTTTCTCCCTTTCCCTCTCCTTCTCCTTCTCTCTCTCTCTCTCTCTCTCTCTCTCTCTCTCATTGAATTTGCCAAGTGCATGCTGCATTGTTGGAAGGGGCAATGCCAAATTAGCTTTGCAACATCCCTTTATAGCCCTGATGTCTGGGACACCTGAGAACAGCAGAGAAATTACTGTCTTCTGGCCCTGTGGGAGCCACAAGGCAGCAGGGAGCATTGTGGCAGGACATTTTTTCCTTCTAAAGGGTGGCTAATGAGCAATGTAGGTGAGGACCCTCGGGAGGCACCTGGGCATCCTGCCCGCTCACATAGAAAAAAGCAATGCAATGATGGCAGCTGGAGCCTGAGCTGGAGCCCATAACCAGAGAGAGATGGAGACAAGAAGACCCGGGAAAAGTGTGCAGGCCAAAACAGCAAAGGCTCTGCCAATTCATTTGGGTCTGAATGGTATTAAGTAAGGCATGAATCTCTTTAAAAAAAAATGCAGTTCTCAAAAATACATAAGCCCAAAGTGTCAGCACAGTGTAAATCAGCTGTGTGCCCTTGGCATAGTTTATTCTAATGCTCTGCCATTGAGCTCTCATTCCCTTTTCTCACGAGAAAAGGTTTAGGTACACACTCTCAACCACCAAACACACACAGAAAGGGAGCCCTCAAATCTATGCTGTATTTATGTCTATTTGTGGCTCAACCAGACATAAACAGTGTCAGAAGAACAAATGAGAAAGCTACGTTCTATATAGAGCCCACAAGCCCAACATAACTCACAATTCCTCAGTTCAAACTTGTTGCAGAGCTCAGAAAATCCATACAGAAAGCAGGGCATTCACATCATAAGGTAAAACACATGTAGTCTGTTGTCTGTTTCAGCAACACTTTTATTGGTATGGGCGATATGATACCAATGTATTCATTACATCCTTGCATTTACAATATACAGTATTTCTCTTTCTGACTCATTATAGCCTTCATACCAATTAGGTGAAAGAAAATATTGGCTGCAAAAATACTTTTAGGGGGATTACATTTATTCCAGAATATGTTGTATCACAATTTTAGAAGCATTAAGTCCCAGCATTTACATATAATTATTATGGTTATACCCTAGAGAAGATATTTAAATGTCTTTCCCCTATCTGTTAGGTATGTATTTTCCTTGAAAGGAGAACCCCATCAAACAATTATGATGCTGAAATAAGAGAAAATATTCTTGGTTACTAAATTGAAGAAAATTTGCCCCAAGATAAAAATTCTTAACGTAAAATTGTAGTTTGATTTGGGTTGGTTTATTTTTGTTATGACATTATGGGAATTTTTTTTAATTTTAAACATAAAATCAGTCAACTCCATTATCAAGATATTTGCATCTGAGAAAATCAAATGCTGAAATTAGACTCAGATTTTTTTTGTGGACTCGAATCTGTTTCTTCGTAATTTCAGTGGGTACTCGGGAACTTTTGCCCATGATTGCTAATATGCTTTGTGTTGTAAGCAGTGATTCTCCAAGTGCTAAAGTAGACAAACCTGAGCTGGAGACATAGGTGGGTCATTTTATGGAATTCTGTGAAAGGAAACAGTAAAGGTCCTTCAAAAATGAGTTCTCTAAATACATCCTGCTTCAGATCAAAAGACAATGTACCAATGTCTATCCGCCTTTCTTTTGGCTGGCTATATACGTTAATAGGGAAAAAACGTTAATTTTAATAGCAGGTCCTCACTATCTTAGCACACACCTACATTTTTTAAAGCACAGATCAAAGGTGATGTCGATACCTGTGTAAGTCACTAGTAAAATTCTGCATTAGGATAATCTGTCATCCATTTCCATTTTTTTGAAAAAAAAAAAAGAAAACGAAGAAAGAAAGAAAGCATAATCAAAAGCCTAAATGACAAAGAGTTGACAGTCAGATTCTGTGGTAAATGATTCCATATCGCTGGCCTGCGGAGTCGCTGAGGAAGTCCCCAGCAGACCTGATTAATTCCAGTCTCTCCAGCTGCCAGGGGAGCAGAGGGTAAGCAGTTTCGCAGAGAGGAGCCTATTACCACGACTAGGCTGAAATAGATCTAATCAACTCACAGCCGCTCAAAAGAAAACTTTACAGGTTTAGCTCACTAAGGCAGTGCTTTAAAATGATGACTACAAAGGATCATGGGAGTCTGAAAGCATTTAGTCTTTATTGCAGCTCAAGGAAATTTTCTGCTGTGGTTAGGCCATGCTAATTTACTGAACATGACAAAGCCTCCTAGACTGTGTGACATCATTTGTTTAAAGGCCCCAGTGCTCAAACTGGAGTATTTCAAATACATATTTTTTCTTCAAAAACAGTTAATTTGTTGATATTTCATTGGTGTTTGGGCTAATTACATGCACCGTTATAAATGTCTGGACTAACCTACTTTAACATTTAATTTAAACAACAATGCTCTGTAATTTGTCATGGTGCTTACAAAGTGGTGAATATTGCAACTTTGTTTTCTAAGCAATCAACATTTTTTATTAGTGCATCTTAAGAGAAAATTTCTGACAGGAAGGAGACCCTGAGAAACCAATGTAGTATTCACATCCCCAGCTTCAAAATTCAACTAAGTTATATGGCAATTTGTATCATAAAAAACTAAGATCTGTATGGATTAAAAATGGTATGAACTAATGTACACTATCAAAGAAAGTTCTGGATCTTTATAAATATCCACATTGGATTGCATAACCACCTCTTTTTTTAATGGAAAATAAACAGAGGGAAATTATTAAGGCCAAAAAGATGCACATGTTAGATTGAAACCAAATAACCATTTGTCTTTTTTTCTTCTTTTGGTTGTTGGAAATCTCTGTAAAGTTTTGCAGAGGTAAAATCTGCTTTTGTTTAAATAATCAAGATTTGGGAACTCTGCATGCGTTACATGGTAATGTTGAAAGAGCTGTGTGTGATAGCAAATATGCACATACACACACATTAACTGTATTGATTGCTAATGAATTCACTGGTCATACCACCAAAAAAAATTAAAGGGAGTATGAAATCTTTGAATTTAAGTTAATTACAGATGATAATCTACAAACCGTTCCCTTCAGAAATTTTATGTGGAAGGAAGATACAGTAGACACAGAAGATGAACAGTGGAGAAGCAGAGACGAGATAAATGGTAGATACTGTAGAATTTTGCTTCTGAGCCTCTCCATTAGCCATTATTTTGAGCATAGTCCTTTAGTTAAAGGTGTGTTATCAGGAGCAAGGGGGCCGTGAAGCAAGGAAGGCTGCCGGGCACACCACAATTTCAGAAAAAGCAAAACTTAGTCACATGTGATACTCTGAAAAAAGTTCCACAATTTCGCTGGAATCTGACTTCTAGATTTGGAAAAATACCCTAGCCTGATGAGCATTTGCAGAGACCTTATCATAACAACACCTAGTGGCTTCTATAGCATTATTATGGTTATTGTCTGAATTATAGTTAAGTTGTTCACATACTTAGAGCTCTTGATGATGAGTTTTTCTTCTTGAAATAGGATTTTAAGCTATTTATACCTAGCTTATAGAAAGACCAAAATGATGCCTGGGCTCTCCTTCCCATGGAGTCTGAGATGCATCATAAACATCCATATCCAAATATGATCTGTAAATGTCTGTCTTTCATCAGAATATCACCTTCAGTTCTATGATATTATTAGTAGCTGAATTATGTTACTGGAATTTAAGCTGGATTTGTGTTTTAGAGCAAAGCAACATTTTCTTTTCTGAGGATTCCCAATATTGTATCGTTTGCATAATATTAAGCTACTTAAAATTTTGACACAAAGAATCCAGCAGCCCCCCTGAAATAGGTACAAATGCCTCTGGAATTGTAAAACTGAAGAGGTCAATACCAGCAGAGCTATGAGTTCATTGTAGAATCTCAAAGGCTGGGTTTACTTCTTTCTCCTTCAGTGACAGTTCCTAGTGGCCTCAAATGTGCAAGCAATTAGACAGCTGTACATATAATTGGTCTGACATGCCTATTTTTTTCTCGCAGACAGAGAAACTAACTACCTTTAAAAATTCCAAGGGTGAATTTTTGGCTATATAGATAATATTTAAAAATGTGTTTTGTGATTCTGCAAGTACCCAATAAAAATTCAGATGAAATTATGAGAATTTTAGAGTTCTGGATGCATATGGCACCTGCAATTGGACTGAACCATGAACAGACAACTGTGCGTTTGGGACCCAGCTCATGAATGCTCTTACAAACCTGCCCTGTTACTTTCAGTTTGTTACAAAGCCTTACGACATCAAAATACATATTATTCTTGGAAAAAATAATAGTTGGAAAGAATAGGCTGGACCAGGTAAGAGAAACACAAAACAGTATAAATCCATCTGAAAAAAAAAAAAAAAACTCAAAGCAAATAGTCTGCTATTAACCAGTAATATCATTTTCACCTAAAAGTAGGGGCTCTTGGAACCTCCACTGTTAATTATAAGAGAAAACCCAAATTACTAATAATTAAAATCTTAAAACTAGAGAGTTTTAGGTGTAAAAAAAAAGAAAAAATATATTCATGAAGTTAGAATAATGAAGAAATGCAGGTGAGATGAACGATGATAGATGGAAAAGCCTTGAACAAAGTGAACATTTTATTGACTGCATGTGAGTTTATAATTTTAGGAAAGATTGAGTTACTAGCCATCAAATGGCAGAGGTACTAAAAGGCATCAAAATCAACGAGTTCAAAAACTGTTTTGAGCAGTGAAAAAAAGTCTCGATAGGTGTATTGCATCAGATGGAGAGTACTTTGAAGGCGACTGAATTTTAAGCAAGTAAGAATAAATACACAATTTTTTATAAATAAATTCCATTTTGGGGGGGTTACTACTCACATGTGTTGTTGGAATATTTATTTAATATGGATTTTACCATGGTGTTTATCAGTGGATTTTACCACTTTTAACACCATGGTTGTTAAAGCGTACGTAGCGTGTCTCTAATGAATGTCACGCATACCCCAGAGTCATTAGGGAGCAACCCTGTCACTGGAGCAGCCAAGGGACAGAAAATGAACCACAAAGGAAATGTGAACTCATGCACAAGGGGTCTATTCCCAGAGAGTTAGAGCTTGGGACAAGAGAAGGCCATCACTGCTGGGAAATAGCAATGTTCTAAAGAGAATGTTTTATATCTTGTTTATGAAGGAAATTAAATGGCCCTGAAATCACCTGCATTTGTTTTATTATTTTATTTCTTCCAAAAAGATCACAGTGATGTCATATGTGATTCTGCAGTAGAGACATGGCTATACTGGAAGATTTTTAGATTAAATTCTAAGGGCTGTACTTTTTTGCCTGGCTATCTCCATGTGGTTTGGCTTTTTAGTGTTTCCTAGGCTTTATGTTTCTTATTATGGTTTATTTTTAAATCTCTATGTACGATGGTGTTTGTGCTACTGAATATTACTCTAGTTTTCCTTAAATGCCAAATCCTCAACATGGAATTATAAAGATGTGTTAATTAAACTCAATCCATTTCACATCTATTAATTCAGACTGTGTTCTCTCATCATATTTCATATGTTAAGTAGGATTTAGGGATGGTCAACAGATGTAAACTGTTCAGAAATGTGGTGAACAACCAACTCCAATGACCATTCCTGAGACAGATTTTTTTTTTTAACTTGTTCAGTTGCTGAAAGATAATATTTCAGTTGGGCTAGACATTTGGCACAAGCACGGCAAACTACATTTTATGGCTCTGCTGAGTGTATATCACTTGTAGCTATTTTATTTTCAACATTTAATTTTTCTCCTGAGTGGCTACTCTCTTTTTGATTCTGCCATCACCATTGAAGCCCCCATACTAGACAGAGTGAGGAGAGCACAAGATGATCTTATATTCCATCAGTACATTAGGCATGCCCCTTCTTTTCAAGGAGTTGTTCACATCCCGACCAAAAACACAAGAAGGACCCCATCACTAACAAATACAACAACAAAACTCTCTGAAGAGTGTGGAGGGACAAAGAATTTGACATCTTCCAGACCAATTTCAGTGGAAAATGTTGTGTAAAATGGTAGGCATTAAAATTTTTAATAGTCCTGTTTCCATATTCTTGTATAAGAGTAGTAGAGTTAACATACCAACAAATATTATAGGCACTGAAATGAAATGCATCCTTTGCCTCAAAAGATAAATCCATCAAAATATGAAGACCACCAAAGGTAAGACCCAGCACTTTTCTCACATCATCACTTTAGTGTGTAGTAAGAAAGTTTATAGGTAAAGTGAAGTTCAGAGCTCACCATAGAATTTGAGGTTTCTTACAGAAGTACATGCAGATAAGTCCCTAGTGAGCGATACCTGACAGTGAAAAGGCTATACAAATTACAACTATTCAAAACCAAAGTTGAAGTCGAAATATCTCTGGCCAAAGGGTTCCTTTCTGCCCCCTAGTGGATGAAGCTGCATTTCTACATGCCCATTATGTTAGTTGTAAAAGGAGACTTCAGTGGGTTTCTGAAAGTAGGTTTCTGGAAAAGGCAAACTATGATGTGGTCAGATTTAACCAATTTTATTTTTAGTGACTGCTTTGTAACAGAGTAAGCATTTAATATGGGTAATTCTGTGCTTCCTGTGTCCTTTAACATGAGAAGTGACATTTCTATTGGGATAAGTGGCTCTGTGTATTGTGGTCTTCAGTTATCCCCACCATGTGATGCCCTCTTCTATAGCAATTTCTTTTCCCTTCTCGTATACTCATATCCAAAACAGAAGCAAAAAGAGAAAGGATACTTTGATCTCCCCTTATTTTCTTCCTTGCATTTTTTTTCTAGTATTCATCCTTCAAAATGTTTCTCCTTTTTATTATCTTTTTCTCTCTTATGCCTTTTGTAGTATTTGGTCCACTATTGCTTTCAACAGATTAATGATTTTAAAGGACTAGCAACTTAAAGTTCTTATTTATTTTCCAGGTCAAATAAAATAAAAGCAATATTACAACAAATTAATACATGCATGATGGTATGATACCCAGAGAAATTTTGTTTCGATTTTGTCACCCTTATGGAAGTATTTTTGAGTGTGATATGCTCTGAAATTTTATAAAATTCTTGCCAAAGGTAAAAATAATATGTAGTGATGACATTCCATTTTCACAAATGCACATATTGTAGAGCCTATGCCTAGCCACAGGATTTCACAATCTTTTGGGTTTGGCAATTCACGCGGTGCAAAATCCCATTTGCAACATAGCTTTCCCCAATCCCGTGGGATTCATTGTGAGAACATTTTAATATAATAGTTTTCTGATAGTTGAGAACTCTAGAATGATAGCTCCTAGTCTAAGACGGAAGGACATTAAACAGGGTTGAGATAATGAATGGATGGCATAAAAAAGTTTCTCTTTTACTTTTTTTATCCTGTGTGCACATCATCTACTTTTCACTACATTTTTTACAATTCCTTCTTCTAGAAGGACACAGGAACACAGACTCTAGATTTCTTCTGTATCCATCTGTTTCTTTTCGGAGATAACTGGAATAGTACTACTTTAAAGAGTAATTGTACAAGACCCTCTTCCCATCTTATATCCTAGAAAATCAGCTTGATTTCCTCCGGCCTGTGAAAAAAGAGTGCTTTATAAAATTATATATCTCCTTTTCTGTACATACCTCTTTTCCATATCAAATGTTATCTGAAGACTGATCAATATTCTTTTGTAATAAGAATCTCCCCACCCCAGGTTTTTTTTCACTTTTATTTTTGGAGCTATCAAGTTCACATGAAAATAATTCTTTCAAAAAAGAGCTCACAAGTTTCCTGGAACAAATTCCAGAGAGGGTTTCTTATGTTCACTTTCTAGAGTGTTCATACTTTGAAACGTCTAGTGATCTCTGAAAACTGAGCAGACTGTGCATTTCAGTTTAATCACTGACTAAATATTGATGACAATACTAATATTGACACATGGACATGAGTAGTAAAAAACGTGAAAGGTACAAAAATGACACAGGAGCTTCATCAACTCAGAATTAGATTTTTCCCAACTTTTAACACTAGGCTGTGTAGCCATATATCATTCTTAGAGCAAATCATCACTTTTAAAGTAAAACTTCTGATTTAAAGGGAAAAAATCTCCACTCTCTGTATTTAGTGGTTATTCAGGAGTTTAGACATGAATTCTTTAAAAAGAGCCTCCCTTTTGTAGTCATCAAGATTTGTGGTTTGTACAAAGCCTTTCAAGCTTTGTCATCTCGACACATACTTAGGCGTTTAGATCTGTACACAGCTGTAAGTCATAAACAAAAACAACAGAACTTTTTCTCTGAAAAACTGTTTTAGATCCTAAAATTAAAACATATTTCAAATGAAAGGCATCAAATGCAAATAAAAAAGATCAATTCATATGAAAGCGAAAAGGTAAAACCAACCATGTGCCTTTTGACGTTGTATCTTTCTCTTTGAGTAAATAGATAACTGACCTTAAAACCCTTAGTCCACAGCAGTTTAATTCAATCATTGTAACTGGAGAAAAAAATGAGGAATAAACCAGAGCCTATTACCAATCAGGACAAAAAGTAACTCAATTTAGTAACAATTGCCCGACTTTTTTTGGCAGATGAATTGTCCTCATCTGTGATATACACTTAAAAATAAAACTTAAATTAGCTCCTTAAAATGGTCCTGTGAATTTAATTACTCAAAAAGTACACAAATTTAATGAGTTTTTAAATATTAAAACTCTTCTCTATTGTCATGACCATGAGCTCTTAATTTACAGAGCAATTAAGTCAAGACCCTCATTTATCAGGACATGTGCATTTGTTGAAAACGTAGTCAGTTTTTATTAATTGATGCTGTAGAAATACTGAGGTGAAATTAATGCATGTCTTCAGAGGTCGTGCCGCTGCTGGTTAGGACCTAGCAAGGAGCAAGACGTGAGATAAATAAGTCACTGTTATTTCCTGATTACTCCACGAGAATATTGAAATATTAAATGGCACAATGGCAAAGGCTTGCAAGAAAATGCCCCCTGAGTTTTTCTCTGGCAAACATCTGTCATGGGTAGTAGCTGAAAAATAGGGAAACTTCAAAGCGGTAGTTTCTGATTATTAGCAGAGTGCAGAGTGTAATGTTCTTACATTTTAATGCAAACCAAGTGTTGATGAGCTGAGAGGGTAGAATTAAAAAGTAGCCCAAATTTCCTTTGTTCTCCAGGATGGGGCTGACAGGAACTTTCCCAGCCAGTGTATTCCTCAGTCCTTATCAATTTGAGAGGTATAAGAAATTCTAGCTCCAAAGGCAGATGGTGGGAATATAGCAGAGACCTGGCAGGAATTATGCACCAACTGACCACCTATACCCACACACGATAGCTCTGCCCAATCATCTGTTGGCTGTCAATCAGCATAAATTATTGTCTTGTTCCAGAAAGTGGTTACAGAGAAGCTTGACTTGACTAAGTTCAAATGGAATGTACCTGAGCATTCACCTACAGAGGTCACAACTGCCTCAAAAAAGTTTGCCATTAAGGTTGAAATAGGATGACACTTTCTGTTTGTTTGTTTTTTTTTAATATACAAATAAACACAGAGAATTAAAAGTATATGAGCCATTTGGTCAATAGTTTCACCAGTTGTTGGAATGATTTGTACATTAAAGGCTGAATTTTTAGTTGAATTGGTAATTGATAGACAGACATATACTTAGCATTTTACTATTATTTTAAGAGTAGATTTGATAGAACTGCAGTCTCCAAGCATTCTTCCATGCTGAAATTTGACAAACCACTCAGAAAACAAAAACTACACAACAAAAAAGCACAAAACAACAAAAAGACACTTTCTGATGTATATCCACTGGGATGCTGATCTTCTCTGCACCATTGTAATTCTAGCCAATTCTTATTTTGAACAAGCAAGCGTACGAACACATTTTCCTATCTCCTCCCTGAGGCTGAGGTTAAAGAGAGAGCATATCACACCGAAGTCATTGTGGTCTGGACCCCTGGCCTCTTTAGCACCAAAAAGTTTGATGGAACCATGTCACATGGTCCCCTGTAACAGGGACTTGGTTCATATGCTCCCATTTCTCATTCAGACAGGCAACAGAGGAGGCAAAAAAAGGCAAGCAGCAGGGCAACAAATGCTATCTTCTGCAAATGCGCTGTAATAAATTGTTCTTTCAGCAGTGCAGGAGACAGATTTTTCTTTCCTCTGCTTCTTCCCTCCTTTGCTGAGAAGCTGCGGACGGGGAGCTTGCTTTCCCACCTGGCCCTGGCTGCCCATGCCCATAAATTCGCCTGTGCGATGCCTGTTCACGGGTCGCCGACGGAACATGGAGACAGTGCATTTTGTAAGCACTGGGTAGATAATCATGGTAATTGATGTTTGGAGCTGTGAGTTCCTAGGAGCGCAGGGTCTCTTTCTCCCAGTGAGGCCCTGCTCTCTGTTATCAGTCCAGCCCATAATTAAATATCAGTCTTTTACAATATGTTTCAGGCTCCTTAATGAGTCTAAAGCAGAAATAGTCACCTCTTTCCCCTCTGAGCTTTATTTGCTTGTTATTAAACAATGTTATTGAGCTGCCTTCTTTCCCTGTGTTGCCAAACCTGAATCATTTCCGTTTCATAATTGCACAATTAGAGCCAGGGCTTACTTTCATACATCAGCAGGCCTTGTGTGTGTGTGCGGGTGTATATGTGTGTAGGGAGAGGGAGAGGGAGAGAAAATGAAAAATCAGGTGTTCATATAGACCACTCAAATGCATCTTATTTTCATTAACTGCCAGATTTTGCAAAATGGGAAGCGATTTATCATGAGCCATTTTCTCCTATCAACCAGTTCCACCAACCAACACCATGACTTTCGCCATGACCTTGTGCTGTGTTGCAGGGGTTCCAATTTGCTCATTGTTACTTGCTTCATAATCGTATGCCCCTCCCCCACAGCATTTTTTCCCTCCCCCAAGCAAAATCCAGTCATTTATATTCTGAGGCTAAACGGTATTGTTTTTGCTCCCAAAGCTGGCAAGCTGTGTAACACTAGTGATTCCTTCTAAGGAATTTCCAGAGAGCTCCTCCTCTTACACACCCTTTCTCTCTCTCTCTCTCTCTCTCTCTCTCTCTCCCCCCCCACCCCTCTTTCTGTCACACACACACACACATACACACACACACACACACACACAACCATGCACACAGTCACATGCACTCCCTTAAGCTGCTCTAAGCAGTGTATTAAGTAGCTGAAGAAAATCCATTCACATTCTGCTGTGTCGCTTTCTTCTCAAGTCATGAACCCATCACAGACTTTTCCTAGCTGTAGGTTGCCACGGTGAAGATTTACAATGCCAGTTATTCATACATCTGCTTTCTCCCCCCTCCCCTCTCCCCCTTATTCTTAAATCCCTTGGGCGAGGGCAACCTTGATACTGAAACTCGTAAAATTCATGCAGGCTTATCATCCTCGGTGAAGGCTCCAGGCGTGCATTCTGCATGCCCCTGCCTGCTCACCACCATGACGGGTGGGCCCCAGGCTTTTATTTCCATCTAGGAGGAGGGGGCCTGGGGGAGCGAGGTATCATTGTATGAAACATAATGGAAAACTTACATTTTTAAAAATAAAAGCAGTATCGGTTTCACTAATCATGTATTAATTTTTAAAAATTACTTTTGGATCTCTTGAGGCTAGTGTTCGTTTGATGGTGGAATGTTGAATGAAAAGTGACCTTAGTTTGAGTAAAATAATATTAGGAAGTCTACTTATCCATGTTTAAGAACTGATGGAGTAGGGACACAAACTTCTTTCTCACTCAACATCAAAGATCCATTTAAGAGGAAACCTCTGTCGTTTTGTAAAATGTTATTACTAAATTCATTATTTGTAAAGAATATGGAAAAAAGAAAAAACAAATATTTTCAACAGCAAATATTAATATTTTGATGAAGTCAACCTGAAAAATATTGCTCCTATGATAACACCGTAAAGAAGTATATTCAAATCATTTTTTTCAAAAAAGACTTTTAATATATTTCTGGGAAATAACAATTGTGATGTTGGTAAGTGATAATCTGAAACCCCTTTTTACAAGTCAACAAATTACTTTTAAATGAATTGAAATACAATTTTGTTTCAGAATTATAATTTTTCATCTCTGTTTTCATTAATTTCAAAAACTGTAAAATATGCCCTTCCTGGTTTTCTTAAATTCCTCAGTTTCAGGTGTAGGTTCCCCTTAATGGCTTCTCTTCCTACCTGACAGTCAGTGGTGACTGCTGCTGCTCTCGGCCATAAGTGCCCTAGTGTCCAGGCAAATGCACCTTGCCTGTGCCAGGTGGGCCTTGGCAACCGGGGACTTGACTGTCAGAGGAAAAAGCCAGACACTCCTTCTGCACTTGGGGGAGTGCTAATCCCAGGGCCATACAACAATTTAATTTGAGGTACCCATGAGTGTGCCACAGGCTTCCTTTCAAAGGGTGTCCAGCTTTGAGAGAGGCTGTAGATTTCTACCTTTCTTCCAGGAATAAGGTAAGTTGTTAGGAGAGAAAACCAAGCCCAAGCAGGTCCCTGACTTCTTCTCATGCATCCGTGTGCATGTATGTGCATGTGTGTGAGAAACGTTGAGCCTATTTCCTCCTCTGTAAAAGGTGAGTATGCAGTCTTGTTTCTAAGGACCTTTTCTAGCCTTACACAATCTAGTTGTGATTAAATTAAACACAGGCAAGTACTAGTTTAAAATGTCTCCTCTTCCAGTTTAAGGCATGGTTGCAGGGCCCAGTCTCCCCACGATGTGGTTCAGGTGTGATCTAGGGTCCCTGAATGTGGGGCTCTGTCTTAACTCTTCAGGACGGTAAGGAACCATTTAGGAAATTGCCTCCAAACAGATATTCTGTTGACTTAGAACACACTGAAGCTCAAGGTTTTGAAATGTAGACAACAGAAAACCGAAAAAGAATAACATGTATAAGCAGCTGCTATACTTTCTGAGACTGTATTCCTGGAAGCAAGATAAGCAACATAATGAAAAAAGTTATGTTGTATTTTATTTCATCTTATTTTACATTTTATTTTAACTATTTCACTTGAAAAATTGTTTTCCCTTCCGGCCTGATCCCTTTTCCATTAGGGGAAAATTTTCTCTTCCAAATCCTCTCTTGGTCCACTTCCAAACTGGGTCCCCTGGGTACCACCAGGTCCCTAGTTCAGGGGTATGAGCAGGTGGATCCAACCATCTCCATTGGCCCTAGATGTACCTCTGAACTTTTTCACCTAGAACATTTTACTGCCACGTAGCCTCACCTCCTCTTAGAAAACCATCTCACCTGTGTCTTACCCTAGGAAGATTTGGTTCACATCCGGTTAAACTTTTAAAATAATCCACAGCTGATCACAACTAAAACATTGGAGATATATATATATATATATATTTTTTTTTTTAATCTACCCAAATCCTAGATCTGGTAAAAGAACATGTCATCAGACCACTGTACCCATCTCAGACTTTGTTTTCTCATCTGTAAGGGTAATAATCTCAGTCATCTTCTCAAACATTTGAGGGTCAAGTACTCACATACTTTTAAATATCCTGGAATTACCATGCTGATGCATCATTATCATTATTTATTATCATTAATCAATTACGATGACAGACACAATGACCTTAAAGTGTTTTTGATCATGAGCTAAAAAAAAACATTTTATTTATTAAGCCAAAACATACCTGTGTAATCATAGCTGATACAAAAGTTTTGAAAATAATACAGTTTTACTATCTGTGAAGCATTCTGATATATTCTATTCTATACATAGAAAATTTTCATACTTCCCAATGGTTCTAGACTTCAGTTTGAAAAGCATTGGTGTAAAGCATCATGCTAGTTCAGGCAGAAACCACCGTGGGGCTATATTGAGCTTCTGTTTGAATTAGGAAGAGATTTCCCTTCCTCCAGGACCAGCACCTTGAGCTTAGAGGGTGGAGTAGGGCTGGATTTCAACCCCTTCTAGTCCCCTCAGTTGGAAGCCTTTGTTTAGTGCTTTGTACACACAGCCCTGCACTGAAACCTGGCCAGTGTTGATGGCTGGGGAAAGGAGATAGTCAAAGTATCAAAAGGCACCATGCAAGACTGTGAAGTAGATTCTGGTGTGACATGAATGGTATAGGGTATTTCTAAATCTGCCCACACACTGGTCAGATGCAGCCCACAATGCAAGTGTGTGGCCTAGAAAGGAAAGGAAGCAAAAACTAACATTTTTTTTGTTAATTCTAAAACATTGTGAGAAACTAATGGAAAACAAGAAATAGAGTAATGAGAGAAGATCTATCCAAAACTTCCCTTCATGTGCATTATATAGTCGTGCAAATTAATGTCTTGACGTACATCGTATTTCTGACTCTGCTGCAAATTCTGAAAACCATTTTGATCCATCCCCAAGCATCCACCTTCATTATAAATTGCAAAACCTAATAAGCAGTCATTTAAATGGGGAGAAGATCTTCAGAAGCTTCTTGTTCGAGGCATTCTACCTCCATTGTCACTAAAGCATGATCCGCAAAAGGTGACATGGAAGCACTTCAGAATTCTCCAGAGGGCCTTTCTCGCTGGGTAAGTCATTGGGCCATCTATCTTATTATGGGGCTATAGTGGCACCATACTCTACCACACTAACCAGGTTAAAATTAAGTTCACTCTTTTTATTCAGATTCGTATCAAAGTTAATCAATTGGAACTTCTAAGAAACAAAAACAGAGATAACTAAAAAACAAGCCAGTTCTATCCTCTCTTTCAACTTTCAGAATTTAACTGTCTTTAGTATACAGGTACACCTTTCATATTTAATGCAATAGTTACTATGACCTTGACTTCTGCTAGGTAATATACTATACAGAATTACATTACTGTAACATAGACTAATGGAACAAAATAATAAGGCAGCAAGTTTTTTTTTTCATGTTTTTTCTTATTCGTCTTCTTTCTCAACACACACACACATACATACACACATACTCGTACCCCTAGATGGTGACCATTTTTAGAGTAAAGAACTGAATTTGAACAGGAAGAAAAATATTTTATGTCAAAACATTTTGTAAGTAAATACTGTACTACCATGACCCATTTGTCTCTTCTTCTCCATTTGTTTTCTTTTAATAGCTATATTTTCTGGTTTTATTGAGATGTAATTGACATAAAACATTGTATAAGTTTAGAGTATAAAATATAATGATTTCAGCCCTGGCTGGTGTGGCTCAATGGGTGGAGTGCCAGCCTGCAAAACATAGTGTCACTGGTTTGATTCCCAGTCAGGGCACATGCCCAGGTTTCAGGCCAGGTCCCCAGTGGGGGGTGCAGGAGAGGCAACCACACATTGATGTTTCTCTCCTACTCTTTCTCCCTCCCTTCCCCTCTCTTTAAAAATAAATAAAATATAATGACTTCATATATGTACATTTTGTAAAATGACCACAATCAGTTTAGTTAACATCCATCACCTCACATAGTTACATAGTCTTTTCATTGTGATAAGAAATTTGAAGAATTAATCTCTTAGCAACTTTCAAATATACAGAAGATTATTGTTAGCTATGATCACCATGTTATACATTCTATCCTCAGAATTTATTTATCTTATATCTGAAAGTTTGTACCTTTTAATAGCTGTTTTTCAAACTCACAGTAGGTACTGTTCTTAAATAGTGAATATTTTATAATGTCTTATAATTTCAAGGAATTATCAAAATAACTATTTTTTTATATTCTTCAGATGAAGCATGCCTTTCTGATGATGTGGCTTGGTTAAGAGCTTAGGATAATTATCAATAGCACAGAGACTTACTCTGCCTTTGATACACATGGACATGGGGATGGTGCCCTCCCTTCTGACTTGTATGGGAAAAAAACAAAACAAAACAAAACAGGAACCTCAACACCACTGAATTACCTAAAGCAAATGAAGGCATAGGTACTTGGAGAAATTCCACCTTATTATCCACTTTACTCCTTCTCTTTTGAGGATATTCTTATCTTAAAATTATTATGCTGTCAAAAATGTCTTTTCTGTCTGTTCCTCAGTCTCTCGACACTCTCAAGACAACAGGTAGTGCCAGAGGAAAGTGGGCATCTCCTTTGTGCATACAAAACCTGCCAGCATTGGTTGCTTAATCTTGGGTCGTAAAGGACCTTGACCAATGTTCACACAGGGTAATGTGCTCCATCTTGGCCTCATCAGACTTTTACTTGTTTTTCAGATTTTTTCCCAGAATAGCATCTTAGCAGTCAGAGTTTTTTCACAATTGTCACTGAATGCATTCTGTTTTCTCTGCCCAGTGCCTCCTCTACCTGGCTGCCCACATTCTTACGCAATCCCCAAATCTCTTGATCTTCAGGGAATCTTTCCTTCTTTTTCTCTTTATTAAATTTTAAGGAGAAGAGAGAAAGAAGAATCAATGGGCCCCAAAAGTGTATAGGTCCATTTATAGAAATGTAAATGGTGGCTATCCAAATTTTAATATCAGAGTGGCAGAGGTCTGACATGGGTTTAGGGCACCCTCTCTGTGGGTGGAGCACAACCCAGAGTCTCTGGGCAGTAATGCTACTTACAATAGGGTGGTGGAGGAGAGATTAGTTCCCAGGATTATATGTGTGTTAAAGCAAGACCCACTTCAGCCACATTGTAAGTCTAGGTCAGGCTCCAGCCACAGCTCTAGAAAAGGGGGTTGCCAAGGGCAGACATGCCCCTCCACATACCCTCAAACATGGTTTCCATCAGGACAGGTTCTGAGAGTATACAGCAAGGTATGTGGTTCTCTAGTGGATTATCAAGCTGCATTCTTCCTGTTAATGCCCCCAAGTCTGGGACCGAGTCTTCCTACTCAGGTTTTAGCCCATCGTTGACTCTCTTGTGTCAGTTTTTCATTCTTTTATGCCCACATCTTTCACTTATCTCAAACTTTTGGATGCTAGTTTCTTAACCAAGATCATGATTTGCAAGCAAACATTTGGACTTGGGAGACGGCTTTCCTACATCTAAGATACCTGGCTATTTCTCCTTCTGATGGCCCACCTCTCTGAACCTGATTCAAGTTGGACACTCCTCGCACACTAGCAGACTATTTTTTCTGGCTTCAAAATTCAAGACCCTCTTCTCTGCCCTCATAGCCCCATGGATGTACCTCTACTTTTATTCTCATTACATTATATCATAAAGACTTGCTGAAGTTACAGTCTGTCTCACAAACCATGAGCAATGTGAAAATAGGGAAAACCAGAAGTGCCTTCTATTCCCAGAAATATACAAGGAGCTATTAATTGCAGATGTTCAATATATATTTGTTGAAAGAATAAATGAAAATGTGAAAATGTGCCTGCCTAATTTATGGATCTTATGTAATCATCTCCCCTAAAATACTCATATCTCCATATCTAATTGGCCAGACATACAGATAAAAATTTGTTTATATTGGATATATCATTTTAGCTCATTTTAAATAATACTGTTTAAATCAGATAGATGAATGTGTTATAAATTCTCTAACATCCACTACTGCTGATATTAGATGAAGGCTTAGTCATCATGCTCATTTAAAATTAAACTGAATAGCTATATGTCAAATGACTGTACTATATCCCAGTGAATAAATGTATGTGTAAATCCTATTACGTGCTTACCATTTAGAAGACGGTTATCCAGAACTAATTAAGAAATTAATGAAATACATAAGTTTGATGATAAAATGTACAGATTTTATAATTTTCAGTCATTATAATATATGATTTGCATACTTTTTTTATTCCTGGAAATGAAAGAAATGGACTCCTTTTGACATGTGGTGGTGTTATTAATTTCCTAGGGAGGACTTCAGAAAAACTGTTTTTACCATTGAAGAAACTGAGGTAAAACTTTGCACCAATTTCATAACCCCTGTTGTTTTTTATAACTGGAAAAAATTTTCTCTATCTCATTTATCTCTGTTACCCGTAGGCAAATGAAAATAGGGCTGTAGCCTCTTTATGAGGAGGGATACTCTAGGAATTCTCTTTTGGAGGGTCTAAATATCTATGCATTTTTCTATCCAAAGATAGAAATTAGTAGAATCATAGTTGTGTGTGGTAGCCATGGTTCAAAGTTTTTCAGGTGAGGTGACTAGAAGAGTGTCCAGTGTGAAATTCTGCCTTTCTTAGCATTGCCTTCTGAAGGACTCTTCATTCCATGACCTTGATATAGCTATTTCAAAGTCCTCTTAGTAGATTATAAAAGAATCAAGCCATTCTATGTTTATTCTATTTTCCATATTCTTGATTTGGGCAGTACAAATATTGTTCCTGTGGCCTTGTTCTACTTTGCCCATTTGTAAAATAAGAGTAATAGTGTTTTAACCAATTGTATCCTTTAAATAAAAGGTCTGTAGTTTATTACCTCTTTGTTGCCTTAGGTTTTGCTTTTAATTCAAGCTCACATAGCATGTATGTCCTTCCTGGAGCAGAATTTACAGGTAGAGGAATGGTATGCCCTGAAGTGGAATGATATTCCCAAGGGTAACACCATCTGTATGCTATCAGAGCAGAATTTGGGGGCTTTTGATAATAAATCAATTTCCATTCACATCCTGTTTTTTGTTTTTTCTTCTTTTTTTTCTCTTTCTTTTTTTTTTCTTTTTAATTCATGGAGAACTTGGACAGACACTACAAGAAGTTTAAATCAGCCCATTCAAAGAACAGATAAAATCCAGTTCTTTCTTTTCATGTATATATTTTTTTCAGATTCTTATGCTCTAAATTAATGAGCTTTAGCAACATATATTGTCTTTTTTCCAAAGGGTATTGCTTTTTCATAAGTGTGAATTTAAAAATAGTTTTGCTAAGAAAGATGGATCTGATACAACCATTTGTAGATGAAGAAACTGAGGTAGAAAGTGACTAAGCAATTTCCTCAGGTCCATTCATGACTAAGCACAAGCTTACTTGGACTTTGGAACTTAATTTATTCCTAAGAAAGGCCAAGTTCCAGACAATAAAACTTGTACATGGAAAGGCACCCCAAATAAGACTATTTTTTTGAATTTTAAACAGAAGTTTTAAATTGCTTTCAAGGAAGCACAAAATTCCAAGTTTTACTGCAAAATCCTACAGTATTGGCTCACAGATGAACAAATAAGTAGGAAAATAATAAAGTGAATGGGGATAAAAACCTCATTTTCTTTAAAAAATTAAAATCACATTGTTGGATGCATTGTTGATGTTGGGAGATAAAATATTTTCACTTGTGTATAGGTTTCATGGTCTACATTACCAACATACAATTAAGATATAATTAAGTATGAATATTCCCCCTTTCTGTATTTTAAGTTCACTTATGAACATTTTTAATTGTTCTGAGATCATCTATGGCTCTTAGAAAAGTGTTACCTAAACAATGGAGACCAGAACAAACCAATTATAATCAGAGCATATGTTTGCATCTTTTATTACAGTTTCCACACATTTTGCTGTGTGGTATATTTGATCATGTCATATACACTGGAGTATATTTTGCACTCCATAATTTTTTTTATTTCCAGGGCAAAATATGAGCAACATTATAGCAACACCTGGAGGAGACCCCGGGAAGTGGCCCCAGGGCTTAAAATCCCAATAATTGGCTAAAAGGCCAATGCAGGAAAAAATCAAGAAGTCTGCGGTCAGAAATAACAAAGGTATATATACGCACGAGTTTAGCCCAGGTGAGCTGAGGGGAATACAGAATGAAAGAAGAAGGCCTGTAACACAAAACAAGTCTCAGCTTAGACCAAACACCATTGCCCTATGGTCTATTTCTCTGATAGGGAAGACGTGAGTGGTCAAGCTAAAACGTCCTGGCCCAGCTGAACAGGATTGAAAGGTGGACAGGAAGTATTCTAATACAGCTGCAGGTGAAATAAAACCTGTAAGAGTGAGGATTTAGTAAAGAACTTACATCTAATAAATAGAATCAGTGATATGAACTAAATAGATTTATGGGTTTATTCCCCAAATCATTTGAGGCAATATCATAAATGGAAAGATTCTGTACCAAGACTTTTCTTTCCCAGAAAGATATGGATGAATTAACACCATAAGCTTGAAATGGTAATTTTATGTTAATCATCTTCTACATTTCAGAGTGCATCACCACTTTTGTGCCACACTCAAATATACTCTAGTGTGTGTGTGCATTTGTGTGTATACATATATAGATGTTAATTCTGAGTCTGCTTTTCATGTACAGGTCAGGCTCTTCTTAGTAAATTCCAAATGAAGAAATAAATGCCCTTGACATTTCATTTAATAGACAGTGGGTGGCACCATCTTAAGGAGCAGATGATGTAAGGTTGCATTTGGCAGTATTTTCTGTATTTGGCCTACATACTCTATCCAAATTGTGAAGGACTTTCCACATTAGTAATTAATAGGGTCCCATTATGGTAACTATCATCCAACTTAGGACATCTTAGAGGAAAGATAAGAGATGAATAATTTGAAGTAATTTTCTTGTAATCATGCCAATCACTTGAGCAAAGTAGTTATTAAAGGAAAGAGTATTATGATGAATTATAGGACATCTAACACTGAATACCTTTTTTTATCAGCTACTTATAGTTTCTGATGCTTAAAAAAAGGCAGACAAGTAGAAGTCTATTTGAATAACACTCATCTTACTGTAAATAATGGTTTGTTTAGCAAACCCTGAATTTTAATGAGGCTTGAAAGATAGACTTTTCCTTAGTTTCTGCTCATCTCCTTGAAAAGAGCTCAAGTTGGCCTGCTTTACCTTCCTCTACAAGGTAGTTAAAACAAGCATTAGTCACCTTTGATGACAAGGATCCTTCCAGTTCATATTTGCTGAAGTGATTAGGCATTATTTATCTAATTAAATGTTCAAAACACATCATTATTGAAAGGAATAAATTTAGTACATTTGTTGAGCAGTGTTAACTGAAATGTAACTGCACATCATTTGACTTTTTAACATTTTATTATATCTATTAAGTCTTTCTGTGCTTAATTAAATCAACTTAGTTTTTACAGTTAATTTAATGTGATTTCATTTTCGGCACAGAGTCTGATTCAGATATTATGAAGAAAGCCAACTGTATACACAAATTAAGCTTTGACTCCTCAGGTGCTCTCTTGCATTTCATTCAAATATGGCAGCTTCTGGGGTTACCATGATTTTAAGGGGGTGCTATTTTTCATATACTGGAAAGCTCACTCTTCACATTCTTCTTCTTCTTTTTTTTTTTTTAAATGCAACAAACTTTAAGGCTACAGAATCGTCAGGTCTGTACTATCTGCATCACTGATCATGGCCAGTATTTGGAAGAAATCATTTTTTCAGCGCTTGGGGAAAAAACAAGTAAGAACAAAAAATGTGAAAGTATAGCATTAGTTGCTACCCCCTAAGAGCTGTATATCTTAATTGTCCCTATAGGAACAATGGTGTCTAAATAATAATACTACAGTTCCCAGAGGAGGCAAAAAGTATCTGAGTAGCAGTAACTAGGAGTGGGCATCATGGGGGCAGTTATTTAATCATTTCAAATGGGTACCTCTCTGTGATCAATATTTAGCAGCATTCTTTCCTTCACAAGAATCCCAACTATAAAGTGGGGGCGAGAGGAGGACCAGAATTACAGCCGCAAATGTTTGACGCCAATCAACTGCAATGAATTGTGAGACAGGGATGAAGGGAGCGATGTGGTACATTCAAATCTACTCTGAAAAGTGTTAAAACGGAGAGCGTGGTTGGAAACAAATGAGAAGGAAAGATTCAAAAGTTGCAAGTGGTGGTGGAATATTCTAATTAGACATTTACGTCAGCTTGCAAAGCTCCTTGTTTTTCCCAAATGTTGGAGTGTTTTATGTTCTGTCAGTATTTGATTGAAAGTATTTGATTTGGAAAAAAAAAGGTTTTTGAAGCTCTCATGGAACTATCAGGATGATGAATTAAAAAGGTACCCACAGATGCCTTTGCTTGAGATTATCTCAAACCAAAGATCAAAATGAAAAAAATAAATAAGTAAAAAGAAAAAGAAGAAGATGAAGAAAGGAAGTAAATGTGTGTTGTGTCTACTCATCCTTCCCCCCGCCACCCCCGGAGGCCTGTGAGCTTTACCTGAAATGGCTCACTTCCCGTGCTCCAAGTGCTCACTTCTGACTACTCTGTGGCTACTTGGACCAGCTGACATTCCCCCTGGGAAGTGTTCATGATCGCAAATTTGGCCAAAAGATTTTTTTCATTACCCTCCAACATTTCCTTTCACCTCCAACCTCAGGCAGGGCCCTGCCTTTTCCTTTAGAGCCAGGAATATAAAGACGTGGGGCCATCTGGGCTGACCCGGAGGGCCCTCTGTCAATCACTGCCTCCCCATCGCTGCTCTCTTTCACACCAGGCAGCTGGACCCATCGCTGTCAACCAGGTAACAACCCCCAGACAATAGAGGCCTGAAAGCTTGGTCTAGACACTCTTTTAGCCACTTATTTGCTGCTCTTGGCAGCTGTTGAAGCATAAATAAGCAGTTTGTAATCAGAAAGCTGACATCATCGCAGCTCGGCTGAGAGGGGAGATTGTTCCTGAGCACTGAGCAGCTTTTTGTGTGTGTGTGTGACAACAGATTCTGGGGTGGGGATGCAGATTTGTGCCACGCTAAGCTGGTCTTTCTTTGATTTAAAGAAGACAATTGGATCAGGTCCCCAGGTCCAGGACACACCAGAAATATTTTTTCATGTTCAGTTCCTGATGGCCAGTAAAATCAGATAATAAATTGGGGGAAATGTGTCAAGAGCTGGTCCTGGGTAAGGAAACAGCAGGGTACAAGGGAAGTTTGGACTTGGGACGTTTTCTGGGTCACAAGACATGCGTCTTGTCAGCTCCTTAAGAGTGTGTCTGTGACATGGTTTAGGTGGGAGATACCAAGGTGAGGTCTGGTACCAGATATCTATGTCTTGTAAGCTTTGAGAAATGAATAGTTTCACAAAAGGCAACAGAGAAACAGGTATGTTTATTCCTGCTTCCCAAGTGTGTGTGTGTGTGTGTGTGTGTGTGTGTGTTCAAGATCAAGTTTGCCATTCAAAGTGATTGGCAGTTATCCTCGTGAAAGGGAATAAACATGAGCCATTCTCTAGAAATGTTGACTCTCCATCACCTCTACAGTTGAGAAAACCCCTCTGTAGGGTATTTTTTTTTCTTATTGAAAAAAATTTAAAAACTGGCTTTGTTATTGGAAGGAGCAGAGATGCCAAGGTGGCAGGCATTATTTATTTATCATAATTGATTTCTTATAATTGTTTTGAGGATGTTCCCAAAGGAAAGAGAGCCTCTCTGGTTTCTTTTCACAATGTGATTCTGATTGCCCTGATGTCTGCTTGGGACATCTGACTCAAGGTCTATTGGTAAAAGGCAGACTGAATAAATGCCAGGATGCTACAGAGCACAGAGCTTGCTACCTGAAACCCATTCAGGTGGTTTTGCCCATCTCCAGTTTCACTTACCAAAAAAAAAAAAAAATCAGTTCAACAAAAATATTGATTTTCTATCTCCCTAAGGGTTTCTGGTACGACTTTGCTATAAGTAGCTCATGATTTAGAGTACAAAGGCATTTCCAGAATGCATGTTTAACAAAATGACATAGCAGATAATTGAAATTTATTTGCAATTTTCAAACTACAATAAACACAATTCTCCTTTTCTTTCATTAATAATCGCACGGCTAATGCATAGCAATCCCTCTGCAGCTTTTACAAGCAAACTTGAGCTGCTGTGTTGTAATAGCTGGAAAAGTTAATGTAGCTTGAACAAGGTTTCTAATTGTCCCTGTCTCTGTCATATTTGTCTACTTGAATGGTCCTAAATACCACAGCGATTAATTACTACAGAGCAGGTATTACAAGATGTTATCATCCTTCCCCAACTGCCTGGGTGAATGGAGAGAAGCAAGAGACTGTTCCAGTGTTTCATCTTTGCTCTTCCTGTAAGGCACTTTAACCAGAAGATTTAACGTGTCAAAGTTAACTGCGTTCTCTAGCAGATATTCACATTCTAATTAAAGATTAAGAACGTAGTACATTACACTGTGATTTGTCATACATGGCTTGTTAAATAGGAAACCTACCGGGATCCCCTAACATTTTATAAATATTATTCGGGGCTTTTAGTGTGGGCGAAGAGAAAGATAATTTTCCTGTGTCGCAGTACAGAAAGCAGGCTGCCCTCTACCCTTCTCCCCTCCCCAATAAATATCAAAATAAGACAACTTGGTCAGTTTGAAAACTGTTTTGCTGTGGAGATTTTGTTCAGCTCATGAATCACCTCTGTTTTGTACTGGGTGGCAAAAGGTGGAGATCTTGATTATTATCTTTCGGCTTTTTTTTTCTTTTTCCTTTTGCTTTTTGCTGTCAGTTAAGTGGGGGAAGGTAAGAGCCTTTGTTTGAATTAGAGTGCCAAAGGACAGAATAAAGATGAACAGCATTTCAGTATGCAGCCTGAGCTCTCAGCTGATTCTCCTAGCCCTGGTCGGCACCGTTTCTAGCACTAGTGGCACAGGACTGGTTCACATTCCATGATTGCCTGAGGAATAAATTAATGAGGTTACCAAGACACTGAACATTTGCATATTCACGGATGATTATTAGGTAGAAAGTGAATGCCAGGTGCACTGAATTTGGGGGATACAGGATTTGTTAAGAATTAACATCTTTCCGTTCCCCAGAAAAGGAGTGTCTTGTCACTAAAAATAATAGGCAGACAAAACTCCTGCTTAATAACTCTATAAATAATTATGATATAAGAGCAAACCAATATAGGGACTTGTCTGTAAGCAGCAGAGAAGCCACAACGTTGCCCTTGTTACAGGAGACCTGGATGGGGTTGTCCTGGAACTGAGGGAACAAACGCCCTGCTCTGTTCAGATTTTAGGCTTTGATTATGCTGGTGGCATGTACGCAGAACATGGTGCATTGTGCTGAATGCAACATTATCAATTTAAGGAGACCTTTACAACTGTAAATATTATTATTGACAGATAGCCAATTCAACCTGGGGCAGGGGAAAGCTTTTCTAAGGAATAATATGTCTAAACCTGAATCACAGAATTAGGCTTGACTTCATCGAAGGGGTGTCAGTCAGTCCATGCATCTGTAGCTGGGGGTTGCTCCTGGGTCTGTGTGGAAGCACTTTGGGTGAGTGAGCTATTTTTATCTCATTATTGAGAGAAGTTTCTATAGTGTTCTGGGTGGTGGCTTGGAGTCTAACTCCTTGAAGCTCACATGGGCAGACTTCATATTCCTCCTAGCCTAGGAACACTTCCTAAAACAGAATGATGACTGCCCATATTTTCAGAGTACTGTGCACCATTTTACACAGGTAGGTTTTCTTTCTTTCAATTTTTTTTTCGTTTTATTTTTTCCTCCTTAAAGAAAATGATGATCAGCACTCAACCTCAAGGAACTGATCTATCAAAATCAAGCTGAGATAAGTGTTTCTTTTAGAAATAATATATATTTACCAACTTGCCTGTACCCCCAGCCCCTGTCTGTCTCTTGCATACCACTTCCCTTTCCTGGCAAGGCCAGTGATAACCCTGTATGACATAGTCAGTGTATCTGTGTGTATATATTTTTTCATAGATTCCCTGATATGCGGTCTGTATACACTTTATAGTCTCTGTTTTGATTTTTAAAATATTTCCATTGTCTAAAAAAGCATTCTGAAACATTTTCCCTATTTTTAAAAATAGCTTTTAAATATGAATCAGCTAAGTGTCTTCCCAGAGAAAAATCAAAGGAACTCTCAGTCTTTATTTCATTATGGCATCATGCTCAAGCTTTTCATTTATTTTGTTGAGGTACAGAGGTATAGTTATTGTCAGAATAACAACCCACCAAATAATCTGCACATGGTTTAAAATTCCATTTGTTTTCTCACACATATTTTGGATGCATTCACAAATACCCAAAAAATCACAATTATTTTGATGTGGCAGAGTTTTAACCACGACCCTATATATTTTCATAAATTAGAGTATTATAGACTTCTTAGTATTTGTGGTTAATACTGTAAAACAAAGTTTTTAAAAACATATTTCACCCCAAAAGGGCCTGTCTGAGAACATACACTGCAGTAAAATCACTGGAGTCCAGGGTTTCTGTCACACACACACACAGAGCACAGATTTTTTTGATTATGTAGATTTCTTTCCCTACTGCAGTTTCACATGCAAAGCATGCATCAGCCACATCCACGCTATCTCCTAAAGCAGTCACTCTGAAACCCAATCTGGGGACAGTGCAGACTAAATAAAATTTCATTTTGATTTGGCCTCCCGCTGCGAATGGGACTGCTTTGTCTCAGCCGACAGAACCAGCAAGCCAGAAAGGTATGTCCTGTTTTGCATGGCTGATGGTGTGTCCTGAGGCTCAGGCAGGCCATTCTGCGCCAGCTCCACAACCCCTCCACTCTCGGTTCCATCGCTTCCCCTTCCATTCCTCCCGGGTGCCTGCTGTCTACCTGCAGGGCAGACCCCTGGCACACGGCATGACTGTTTACTTTGGCATATGCTTAATAGCTTGTGTGACAGTTTGCTTTTTTTTTTTTTAACTGTCTTTGTTGGTGGCGGGTTTTTTCTATTTTGGTTTTTGTTTTGTTCTACTTTTCTTGCCCACATTTGCTTTTCCTGTTTCTCAAGGTGCTGAATACTAAAATACGAACTTTAAAAAAATTGTGTAAGTGCTGCTATAAGGCTCCAGAGATTTTACTGGAAGATTTGTCATGCTCACTTTTATTGTAAATTTGAAGATGCATTTAACAGCTTTGAGGGACTTTAATTTTCATGGCCCTTTTGGCAAAAGAGCAAATGCCCATTTTAGATAAGGAAGAAAATATAAAATAAAGACTCTCTTCCAGTGAAACTGCACTCTTTTGTAAACATGGTATGTTTTATAAAATGCATTGTAGTGTTTGCCTGAAGTGCTGCTCAATATAACTTTATTTTAAATGATGGTCATCTGGAGTCATCTCACTAGAGACTGGATTGTATCAGATGCTCATCTTACACTTGTCCCACCTTTTAGAGACTGTATTGGCAATCAGGGGGCAACCTGCTGTGATGTTCTCAGAAGCTTTAGACACAATGATGAAGTGCCAGGGAGGTTGACAGTGATACAGACTCAGTTCTCAAGGCCAGATTTCTCCTTGGAATTGTCATTGTCCTTGACCAATTCATATGGTACTGTATGGGAAAGAAGTTTTTCCCTGTTTACATACTGGTATATTATTAATTTAAGTTAGATAATAGCAAACTAGTAAAGCTCAATATAAAATAAATGAAATTACTTAGGAGAAGAGCAGGGAGTGACTGCACTTTTACTCTGGGTTCAGCATAAATAATTCCACATAAGACTTAGAGAGACAGGAAAAAAATACTAATTAGCCTAACAGGAATTTCACTCACCTGCCCAGAAGTAGAAACAAATAAATCATGTAACTTTGTTGAGGATCAGCAATCAACTATCATAAATCCATGATGTTGTAGCCATCCTGGTGTTTTGTGCTGAGTGGTCTCCAGGGGTCATTCTTGATACCATTTCTGAAATGCAGTGGGTGAGGTCTTTGCCATTACAAGGTTAATTTTCCTTTCACCACAAACAGTAAATCTGTAAGTTTACTGTTTTTCACTTGTTAGCCAAGAACCTGGGGAAAGAAGATTCATCAGAAGTTTTAGTAGTTTACCGAGAGCGCCCTTACTTATCATGCACAACAGGTTAAAGAACAAAGTAAAATTTAGTTAAAGAAGACATTGTGGAAGAAAGAGGAAGAACAAGACATTGTAAAAACAGTAGTCTGAAAACAGCATTAAGTGTTATTTGGTAAAGTTGGCACAGTATCACAGAAGAAACAGGAAAATGGCAGTGTTGGGCAGGCTGGAAAAGTCTGGATTGACACATGTATAGTTCCTAGTATGATTCATAGTAAGTCATTTACTCTAGCCTCACTAACAAAGCCACTTACTTATTTTACAACTGTAGGTTGATAGTATTGAAAAGCCCAAATTTGTTTTTTGTTTAATTTGTATATGTTTTTATTCCTATAAAAACATATTGGTATTATGGGTATGTTTTTGATAACTAAGTCAATGTTTTAAAAAGTAAAATGTGCTACATTGTTACATACACTTTTTAAAAACTACAATCATAAAAAAGTAAGGGCCTCATGGAGTCTTTAATTATCCATAAAAGATATAAGTATATATATAAGTATTTATATTTACATTACATGAATGCAGCATGTCCTTGAATAACATCATTTCATTCAACATTGCTTCATTATAATGTTGATGAGATGTCCTAAGAATTTAACTCTTATGTCTAATAGTTAGCTTATTATCTTATTTCAATAAAATTGGCTTTGTTAAACATCATCTTACTTATAGTCACAGAACCTATAGGCAATATTGAAGACTTACAGCATATATATATATATATACACACACACACACACACACACACATATATATGTATATATATTATAATGCTATTTAGAACTGTTGCAATCTTATGTTGAGGCTAAAACAATAAATATATGTAGCAGACAAAATTCTACACTATAATTTGATTTATCATATCAAGTAATATATACAAAAGGTTAGCATTAAGACCTGAGGTATTAAAAAACACACACACGATATTTGTACTAATTCATGAGTTTATCTAGGACTCTGCCTGCAAGAAGCAAATTATTATAGTATGATTTAACCTACCATGTGGTTTGGGGAGATGACCTCAATACAGGATAAATGTTGGCATTAGTATAAATCTATACATCCCTGTTTTTTGGTGTCTGCCACGCCTGTTGCCTTCCATGTTTTAGCTCATGTGCTCCATATATATGATAGCTCAACATGTCTACAAGCACTTAATACAATAATTTGATGAAAATATTGAATATAATGACTGTAACAGTGGCTCTTGGCATATGAATTTAGTTTATACGTATTTTATTTGCTAATGTTTGGGATAACTGTAGTCTGATATTTCATATTTTATTATCTGGATCCCTCTACAAGTAAGAGAAAGAAAGAGCACTTTCTGCAGTTAAATGCAAATTGTGGCCAAAGACAGAGGTTTCTGTTTTCTATTGACCCCTCCTAGCTCTTGGGAAACAGTGGGTACTCAAGAAATCTTTTTTTGAGAGAACGAATGAGTGAATGAATGAATGACCATGGTTTAGCTCAGGAGGAGAGGAACAGGAGGCCCTTCCACTAGCTGAAACCTTTCTCCACACCTCCTAGCGATTATCAAACATGAAGGAAGGAATGAGATTTGAAAGCTACCTGGGACTCACAGTCTTCCTAGGTGAATCCACCAAAAACACATGTGCATTTTTCTAAAGAAATAACTTGAATGGCATGCTCAAAGAGGTCTATATGGAGCCCCCAAATGTTAAGGATCCAAGAGTTCTAAGAAGATCTAGCCAGAACAGGGTCACAAGGGGCAGGGAAAGGAAAATCATAACATTCTCTGAAAATGTCAGTATGAAAATAAGAAAAGAGGCCCAATTTATTTATACTCTGTAACTAATTCCTGGTTACAAAGAAAGCACACTACATATAGAGACTAAAAAAGAGCAGAGTTTTAAAAAATGGTTATATGGAAAGTTTATTTTACATTTACATTTACCTTTCTGTAAGCATGGGAATCAAACACTGGAAAAAATAAAGCAGACACAAGTTAGAATCCAGACACCAAGCTCTGGTGAGGTACTACTGACAAAGCATCTCTGGAGTTATTTCTCAAACCATCACACTGGACTTGGATAAAGCTGCTTTTTTTGTTCAAAAAAATAATAATTATATTTAATAGAAAGGCCATTTACTATACTAATATTAATCAGAAAAAAAAATCTGCTCTTTAAATCTATGTGATAATAATAAAGGACATTCCAGATCCAGGAACTACAACAAGAACTATGAACATTTAGATTTTCTGTTAAGGCTTAGGTAGCCCTGGAAAATCCCCAGAGTGCATCAAACTAGGGAAGAGACTCAAGTAAGGTTAATCCTTGAACAATCTGAAATCTAATTTTATTGATGCAAAACTTCTACTTGACATACTAAATCAAAATTTGTATGGTCAGAGAAACTCTGTAAACTGTGACTTTCATACATACAGAAATAATCTTAGACCTCAATATTTTTTATGTCATGACAGTGTCCAGCAAATTGTAGTGTCCAGGAAAAAACAGGACTTGAAGTGTTAAATATAGAGCTAGATATTCTCTATAGAATGCTTGTCCTCAAAAGATTGAAAAATTGGCATGTTTTTTACAAAACCCACATCAAAATGGCCATTGATCTTGTCACATGATAAGGCAGAGGGAGATCCTGGGGTTAAACTTCCCTGGCAACTCCTGGTTGTCACAGGGCAGGACAATCCCATAGCAGGCAAGGGAATGAACTGAGCACATGGCAGGGACTTGGGGTTCTACAGATGAAGAGAGCTGAGCTGAGGCCTTATGCACATGAGCTCCTGTGTACTCTTCTCCTTTCATTTTTCCTAAGACGAAATAGGTAATTATGACTTCAGCTCCAGACTGCTTCCAGGAATGCAAGAGACCAGAGAGTAGACTGAGCAAGGAGGGGAGGTCCAGAAGATAATATAAAGTTAGCATGTGAATCTGAGAATTCCTACTTTATTTTCAAGGCCAGTAGGAATCTAAAAACACACCCAACTTTCCCCACACAATAGATTGTCATCTTAGGGGAAGAAACAGGGACAGGGGTACATGGGTAAGAGATCGGTCATATTATCCAAACGGAAGCATGAATACCAACTGAGAAAGACTTAAATTATCAGGCTTGACAGCTTGAAACTTAATTGGATATATACCGGTAATTAATTTTCCTCCCTTACCCTCACTCACTACTGATTGAGAGCTCCGGGAAGAAGCCAAGATGAGCTGCAACCAAAATGAAGAAAGTAAATTTTTTTTTGGTTTATATACAAGCTGTAGTGTGACTGGAGTCTTCCAACCAGCTACACTTGAAAGATCCTAGATTGTTACATAAACACCCTTCATCCATGACCCAAGGAAATTTTTAAAACTTCATATGCCAAACTTAGCAAAAGGTGTGCAGTAACCCTAACCAAGTATTGGTTGCCATATGTCAAATTAATCATCGTCAATACCTACTATGCCATGTAATTTTAACTCCAGGGGATTTAACCTCTCTTACATATGGGTTCCTCACAGCAATTTCTCCATTTCTAAGAGGGGTCCTTGGTGCATAAGGATGGGCCTCCAGATACCATAAAAATAACCTTGAGTCCAAGTCCCTGACCTAGTTCAGGAGCCAATCTCAATAAGAACACAAATAGAGCTTGGTTCTCTCTCCTAGAATTTGAAAATTGAAACAGTGCAGCCCACTTGCTGGGAGTTGTTGGTACTGGGTGATATTAACATCAGCATGGCAGAAGACACTTGAATTTTATGCTTCTTCCTGGAAGATCTAGAAGCAGGCTGCCTTCCTTTCCTTCTGCACACTTGATTGTTCCACTCCGTAGGTTTAGGGCCTCACAATGTCACAATGTTACCTCAACCAATTCTCCCTTTATTCTGCTTAGGTTTTATAGAGTTTATTTTTGTTCTTTTAAACTTAAAAGAATCTTATAAGCTGCCAACATGTATATGAACAAGAAATTCTTAGAAATCTGTGCAACATCCTGGACAGTCAACCCCATAGAGTAAGGAAAGAAGTTAGAGACAACAGACACTTTCCTAGTACGGAACTGGTGTCTACATACTGAAAACGAAAGGTTGTTGCATTTGGTGGTGGTTTCCAGTGTTCATAATGTCAGCAGAAGTGTTCTAGAAAGGCACATAGATGTATTCAGAAATGCCAAAGGTTTATAGCATGAAGGTGTCATCTGACAGATTTAACTAATCCAGGGTATGGTCCTTAGAACAACTTTCCAAAAGTTATGCAATACTCCTTCTGTTCCTCGGGCTTGTTTATTCATGTGAAACATGTATTAGGTATCATGAATGCAAGTAGAAAACTAGCTTAAAATTCAAGGTAACAGTCAAAAGAATCAAAAGCATTCATGAATAGAGGCAGAACCAAGCCACTATGATAGGAATATAGATATAAAAGGGATCTAATTATTTCCTAAAAGAAATCTCAGTTTTTTAAATATTGTTTTGAAAAATAATATTTTATTATTTTACAGACCTCTTTGAACATGCCAGGTCATTATTTTAAAAGGGTTGTTATTAACACATGGTTCTTTTGACTATAACAGTAAACCAAATTGGTAAAGTGGTCTCAATATAGAAAAGAACAATTAGTGCTGTGAACGAGACATAACGCAAGAATTGGTCTTCACCTAACTACCACCTTGTAATGTTTTATGTAATTATACAGTAGCACAGATTATTAGTACTAATGTCAGTGGTTTCACTACATTAATGTTTATTGGTAGATAATATATTGACAATGAATGTTTTTGTAAACCAGGAAAAATACACCTTTAGCCCATAATATGAAAGGATAATATTATTTCAAAAACCAGTATAGAAATGGACAATTTTGGGGAAAAAGATTTCATCCAATTGTTTCAATGGTTTATTCTTTGTCTGTGTAAAGGACAAAATATGAGCCTAGCTACACCATCGTCGCCCACCCACATTAAGCATGTATTCATCCCCTTCTAGTCCACTACAGTCTGCTGTGCTTCTCACTTAGAGACTCTTTTTTTTTTTTGCTTATTAAAAAACACTAGAATCTTTTAATATTAAAATATATTTTTAAGGAGAATACTATATGTGGCAACTGAAATATTTTTCTAAGAAGTAACTGTCTATGGTTTAGCTAAATGATGACTGAGGGTTTTGTTTTTTTGTTTATTTTTACCAACTACCTATTAGTCTTTGGAGAACATAAACACTATTGAAGGTGAAGAGCTAGGTGGAACAAGGGGATAGGACTTGGAATAATGAATGAAATAAAGAAAAGGGAAATTTATGTTGATTACTAATTACCCACTGAAAATCTTCTTAACACTGAGGTGCATTAGACTGTAGGGTAATCTTCCAAGGGAGGTGGTGGGACTCCCATTGCTTAGATGTTTAAAATTAGAGTGGACAGAGCACTATCAAGAACACCTCATGGTAAATGATCCACCCATTATGTGGAATGAAGGAGTTCACCTTGGTTGCCTTTATAGGCTCACACTTCCTCATGACCTGGGAAGAGAAAAGAAAAAATATTACCCCAGCCTGTCCCACACCGATCCAACATGCCCAAGTGATTGGGGGGATAATATTAAAATATTTTTCTGCACTTCATGCAGAACAGTCCTCCTAACACATTCATGGAAACCCAAAAGTGGCAGCTTGTGTTGGCAACAAAGACCTTCCAAAGATACATGTTTTCCACGTAGGAAGCTGACATCTTTCTGAGACTCATAGAAACCAGGGTCCTGTATCATGTAGGACTCTCCTTTTCAGTAAAGTAAAAATTGGAGTGACCAGGAAAGTGACATTTAAATAATACTGCTATCATGACATTTGTGGATGTATATATTCTCTCATTCTTGAAAGACAAAGAGAAAGAACAGGAAATGAGGAGAGCTCGAGATTGAGTGAGAACAGATTATATTAGGAATTGATAAGCATTCCACCATATTCTAGGGCCCTATAAAAGTAGATAGCATCAATTACATGAGAAAAACAGGCATTTCCTTTTGTTCCCTGAGAGCCCATTGTGGTAACTGGAAGTCAACTTCAGAAAGGGTTTTTTACTTAATGGGAACATTTCTGGATATTAAAGTGTTAGAGAAGATATAGCTCTTTCTTCTAGTTTAATGAAATATTATCTTGTACTCTGCTAGGTGTTCTGTCAATCATAATGAAATTAGAAAGAATATTATATTCATGTGGTATTAGATTAGTCTCTTCCAAGAATCTCTCTCTATTCTGGTTTAAATAAACATACCCAGGCTCACAACAGTTAAAAAAAGTGAGGAATGAAATAATATACACCTCTATATAAATTTCTGAACTGAGTGAATAGTGGGAGTCAGAGACATGAAGGATGAAAATCAGGCGTTGGGACCTAACTAGAATCCTCTCATTACTAGAGGTGACACTGAGGAAGCTGGGTGTCATGTGAAGACAGAGGGTTTATGCACTTAGTCTGTTAGGTAAAACTGTCCCCTCAACCAAGTAGAATGTCAGTAGACCCCACTCTTCTTTACCTTCCTAGTAGTCAGTGCCTATCAAAGTAATCCTTGGTCTTCAGAGAAAGTAATTTGGGGCAAGAGGAGATAAGTATAATGCAAGGTTTAAATTTCTCTTAGTGTGTGTGCAAGAAGAGAAAGAGTTAAGAGAAACTATTAAAATTTTATCTGACATACTTGTATATGTGTACTGTTCTTGTTTTCCATTTCTTCTTCATGGTAAATTCTGTTTTTATGAGTTTAATGTTTTACTTGATTACAAAAATCACTATAGTCTTAGTCAATAAAAATATCTCGTTCCTACCAACTGGTTTCATGTGTGAAATGAACATTTTTCAGGAAAAAAAAATCTCTTTTTCTCTCTTGTGGGGAAAAATTTCTTCAGAAGCTTGTAATTGTACACAAGGAAACCTATGTTTCAGAGTTAAGACTATTGCTTCAACCTGCTGCTTGAAACAGATTTGCATGGTGCTTGTTTAATATGAATGCTATCTGGAGGTAACTTGGTAAGTTGTGAGCTCAAGGTTCGAGGTTCACAGCAATTGGCAAATGTGTGCTAACCACCAGGGTGCAGCCAATACCCAGGGAGCTGTGCTGTTGACTGCAGCCACCCTCAGGAGTGCCATAGTCTGCAGCACAGTTTTCACATTATAAGCCAAGGGAAAGTACCAGGTTAGAGGAAGTACAAAAATACCATGTCATTTTCTTTTCTTCATTCTTGGCCAAACTGACAAGAAAGTTTGATAGTTGGCACAATGCATTTCCCAGATAAGGAGGCAAGTAATTTGCTTTCATGAAAGTGATTGGTTCTGGTCAAGATTCTAGCTTCTCAAAGGATGCATGCCCTCATGTTCTGGAAAAGCCCAAAATTACCAGTTAGAGTATCTTAGAGTCAAAATGTGAAATCTGAGCAATGTTATTAATTTGAAATAAATAGCAAAAAGTTTTCACTACATAAAAAGCAACGCTTCTGAAAATATTTCAAAGTCACTCAATTTTACCTTGAAAGCTGAGTATATATAGTATTAAAATACCAAACGTTCACTTCTGGTATTCAACTAAGGGGGTGACACTAGAGATGCACCAACATTCTTTGTTTTGTTGGCTGAAACAGTATTTAGATCTATTTTTTAGGAGATAATTTATATTCCAGTCAATCTCTTGGAGTTCCGGCTTCTCCCAGTCATTCACTTCGAAATACTATACAAAGTCCTGGCTAAAGGAGAGTTGTGTTTGTGCTTCTCAATCTCTCTCTCTCTCTCTCTCTCCCCCCACCCCCCATCATTTTCCCAGCTTTAACAGATAATGTTTTAAATGACTTACTCATGCAATCATGCTCAAGTCCCACTGCCTGAAAAGGTTCCAGTACTTTTGCTTTTTCTGGAAAACTCTTTGCCAAATTTCTTTCACATGAGTGTGAGGTGATTCACAGTACCTGGAAAGCAGCAGGCAAAACTAAGAGAGAAAGCAGAAGACCTGTATAGGTGTGAGTATGTTTGTCTGATGGGGTTCCAAGATATGTCTCTGTGGTCTCTGAAACAGGGTGTGATGAGTGAGACAGAACACTAGGCTGGCCTCTGAGAAGCCCTGCATTCAAGTTCAGTGAAGCCCCAGACTGACTTAGCATTCCAGCACTTTCAATCAAGCTTGCTGCAGCCCTGGAAGGTAGGCAGGCCAGAGGAGAAAAGGAAGGCATTGAAGGTAAGTGTCATTTCCAACATCATAGAAACTGTGAGAAGCATAAATTAGCATTCTAACCAAGTGTTCCACTTTAGGATACTTGTTAGCTTAGACTCTGCTTAACTTAACCAAAACATGTCCTTCTACTTTGATTGGCAAGGGAGAATTTTAGTTAGTACATATTTGAAAAGCAGAGAGAATCTTATTAATGCTAAAGTTCGGAGACTACCTTAGTCAAGTTTGTCTTCCTACCCTACCCTGTCATCCTATCAAGTGGCATAAGAGCAGATGTGAGGGAGGAAACACACAAAACAGAAAAAAATCCACAAATTAAATCGATTTGCAAATAAGACCAAAAAATACTATACAATTCTGCTGACAAGATATATATATGACAAAAATAAAATAACCTCAGAAGCTTCCAAAATATAGTGCTGTGTAAGAGTTCTTCCCAGTTTCTCATCATAAATCACAGTTGGCATAGGACCAACTGTATAACTTGGGGGACCAGGGTGCAAAATGAAATGTGGGGTCTTTGTTTAAAAGGATCAGGAATTTCAAGACAGTGACAGCAGACCATTGAACCAGCAGACCATGAGGCCCTGTGTGACTGCACAGATCCCAGAACCACCAAGGAGACATTCGTTGGCATTGGCTTTTCTGCATGTTATCTAGTTCTACTTCAAAATGCCAAGATACCAGCTCAGTGCAAAGGAAAACTATCTGACGAGTAAGGCTATTTACAAATAAAGCAGACTGCTTCGTTAAGCAGAGTTTGCCCCTCAGTGGAAAGTTCACACACAACCCAAAAGGCCATCTGTCAAAAATGTTGAAGGAGGGAGTGATTCCTACATTAGGACAGAGCCAGGTTTGACCCTGTGAGTCAGACAGTTGTTTTTTTCTCTTCAGATTTTTGGAAGGATCCACTTAATATGATTTGTTAATAGCACAGGAAGCACACCAAGCTTCTTTACACTTTCACTTTGAATGGATACAATGATTTTTTAGTGCCATAAAATATTGATGTTATGGCCATTTGATATATGTAAAGGTGGCTATAAATACCTGGGCATGAAGAGCATTTGCATGACTCCACTCAGCATGGAAGAAGCTTGTTATCAACAAGAAAAACAAGCTAAGGCAGCTTGGGTATTTCATAACTTCCAAATCCATGCATCTGTTGGTGCTGTGCAAACCTTATGGCCCATTCCTTAACCACCAAGTATTACAGCCTACCTTTTTTGGTCACTGTACGTCTTCATGTAGTTGTGGTGCTATTAAAAAGTGAAGCTAAGACGAGAAGTTACTAAGACATATATGAAAATGTTGGACCATAAATTGAGATGCAAAGTAAGATGATGCTGCAGAGTTGAAAATCAGCTAACACGGAATCACATGCCTTCTTGAGGTAACCAACAAAGAAACTGGCCCACACATACAGTGGAGCACAAAAAACAGCTCAGACTCTCAACTTTCATTTCATTCAAGGACAAGAGCAACAAGGGGAAAGTGAAACTACCAAGGTCCTTATGTTTTGCTTAAGTAACAGAATTATTAACAATATTAATATCTTGGCTTTGTATTGAGTCCCTCTGGGCTGCTGAGCTACTTTAAATCTACCTAACTATTCTGGCTAGTAGTTAGGTCAATGTGCTCCTGTTTCCTTTCCAGCTTTTGCTCAATAGCATTTACCATTGCCATTTTGTTAATACACTAAGGATGACATTGGTTTCCAGCATCCTAAATTTTTGTTGTGCAGAGCAGCATGGTGTATCAAAGGCATGTCAAGAAATGTGACGTAAATGGAAATCACAGGGCATCATAATGCAGCACAACAGGTGCACAAAATTGATGTTTAAAATGGTTGCTATTATTTGGCTTTTTTGGAATCAAATCAGAATCAAGAACAATAGTGGCCATTTCAGATAAATTACTTCTGCACATTCTTGCAGATTGAGCAGCTGTAAAGGAGGCGGGGGGCGGGGGGAAGAGAGGGGGCTTGCTATTTGGAAGGTGGATGCAAATACATTTGTAATGTGTATACGGTATATTTAGTATATTAAATTTTGCCTTTCATGTGCAATGATAGAAGTAGTTTCCTTTCCAAGATTGCATGTTTCATTAATACTATATTTTAATAATTAAATACCACAGCTCTAGAGGCAAAAGCTAAGATAAAAGTTTGCAGACAATCCATTATTTTTCTCAGACAGCTCTTCTGAAGAGCCCATGGAGAAGCAGTTTAATGTCTTAATTTCTAAAATGAGTTGGTTAATAAAATCTTGGGTATTTACATAGTTTTGTTCCAGGAGGTAATATCCTTATTTTGTTTTGTTTTTTGTCAGGTGTGGTGTTATTAATGATAAGAGATGAGAGAGGGGCTGGCTCTCCCCTCTATACATCATTATCTACTTCGGCCCACTCTCTGGCTATTTTTCTTACATTACAGTTACTATTTGTAATTTTTAATGTTGGGAAGAGAGAGGTTTGTTGTCTTTTTAATCCTCTCTGTTAGCATATTCTATTTTATTAGACACAATTCAGAGGAGGAGAAGGAAAAAGAGGCAGACACCGGTTGAGGGGGCTGTATAATTGGGCGTAGTGGGATTAAACTATTATTAGTGTACACCCCTAATGGACGTCCATAAAGAACCTATGGCAAGGCATTCATGAGTTATGAAGAAGGACTAGGCAAGCTGAACAGTGTTTCCATTATTACAATTCTACTTATACACAAATGTTTAGCAGCCACGTTAAAGGCATTCCAGGCTCGTCGTGTATTTAAGCAGAGAAGAGTTCCCTAAGAATTGTCTGTTCTTTCTCTCCATAACACAATTTTCAGGATCTTTCTCACCTGCCAATCCTGTCATTTAGTTTTGCACCAACATTGTGCCTTGAATATTTTTTAAAATTCTCTGTGAAATTTAAATCTAATGGAGAAATATATAAATGTATATAAAAACAAGATCTGGTCTTGGTTTAAACACACACACGCACACACAAGATGTGTGAACACTGATGCCCTCAGGTGATGAGTTTGAAATATGATAAAGAACATTATTTTTTAGGAATAGATATTCAACAGTTTTTAAAAAGGTTAATTTTAAAAATTATAAATTTCTCTTATGTCAAACTTATAAAACATCAGTCACTTCACTTTACCATGGTTATTCTTATGGATGTTGCAGTTGAAACTCAGAGAAAGGAAAACTGCACAGGGGTTCACAGTTGTGTCAAATAACGTGCATGTATCGGATGGATTCCTCTTTTATTTAGGCGTGTATCTGATGGATTAGACTCCACGTACATTGTGTAAATGTGTACAGTAAATTGTTGCCTCCTTATATATTTCTATTCTTTCTTCCTCATACAATAAATTGAGTTGTTTCCATTCTCAAAGGAACATAGTACAGATGGGTGGCCAGAGCAGAGAAGCCATGACATGTGGTTCAGAGATATTTTTGTGTGATATTTTTAAAACCTCACAGACTTTTGAAAAAACTTTTGTGTAATGTAGAATTGCTACAACACTGTACTATAATTCATAGCATGGAATGTTTGTAAAATGCTTTCTCCCCAAAGAAACCATTTGAAAATGATCATTTTGAGGGGTCTTTATTTTAAACTTGTATAAGAATTAGTTCTTGAAACCCTGTTTAAATGTAAAATTTGGGATAATTTTCTTCCCCAAGTGAATATATTTTTTTAAACTATTTAAATTCTCTGACTGGCTGTGCTTTTTATAAAGCCTGTCTACCTTTCTTCTGTGGAAGTCTGCCCAGCATGTTTAACTTGGAATGTAATTGCAAAATATGAAGGGACCAAGGATGCTGTCTGATGGAAACTGAGCTTCCTCCCCAGCGAAGTGTTTCCGTAAGCAATTTCACACGATAAGGTTTACAGTGGAGGCAGCACACATCCAAGATCTAGGATTTAACCTTCCAAAGATGTACAGTTTCACTTTTCAATGTATCTTTCTCTTTTTATAAAATGGTGTTCTCATACATCAGTTATTAGACAGTGAAATGAAAAGTTCTTTGCATGAGTAATAGTATCCTAAGGTATATGAAAACTTGGTGTTGGAAGTAATTTTCACGTTTTTTTCCATTCATTTTCATTGCTTTCCAAACTGAAAACTCTATAGACTCCAAAGCCAAAGGGTCTTTTGAAAAATGCCACTTTCTGATTTCAGCCAACAGCCACAGCTGAGCCGACAAGGGAGGCTTCTAACAAGACAGTTGCTTGCTGCTGGCTATCATTCCCGCTTTTGTTTCCTATGGAAACTAACACGGGACAATTTGAAAGAGTGATTATTTTAAGGCTCCACTATCTTTCCTGATTTAGTGTCTACAGTATTTCAATAGAAAATGGGAGCAGGAAAAGAAGGGGGACATGTCAGACCTTGTCAGTTTCAGCTGTGGTTGCTGGCAGAGAGCTGAAAGTTCTAGCTTTTCAAACAGGCTACAGAAAATCGCTGCTCCTTTTAACTTACCAAAAAAAAAAATGTTACTTTAACATCAACTTCACCTTTACCTGTCCCTCCTGTGCCTTCTTTTTGCATTATGATTCTTAGGGATAAAAACAATAGAATAATAGATCATTTGGGCAGTTATGAGGGGAAATTGCACTGCCAAAACTTTGTTCCGATAAATCACCCATGAATAATGGATTCTCTCTAACCACGGGCCACTGTATCTGTGAATGTAACTGGTTTATCCAATTGGTGATTTATTCAGACCCTTGGTTTTCTCTATTGTTCCCTTCCTAATTAACATATCTTCATTTGTAAATCTCACGTTTTATGGGGTAGGAATAAAAGGCAGGAGGTACAATAAATATCACTTGCTCAGAAACATGAATTATTATAGATCATAATACTGAAACTGACAAATTAAGAATTAGATTGTCTTTGCATGGATAAAACATATCCTGTCCTCCAGGACTAGCTACTTCTTTAGTATGCTCAAGTGATTTAACAAGTCACATTTGAATTTTACAAATTCAGCCCTGGCTGGGTGCTCAGTTGGTTGGAGCATTTTCCTATGCACCAGAAAGGTTGAGGGTTCAGTCCCTGGTCAGGGTACATATAGCAGGCAACCGATCGATGTTTTTTTCTCACATCGATGTTTTTCTCTCTCTCCCCCTTCTTCTCTAAAATCAATAAACATATTCTTGAGTGAGAATTAAAGATGATAGATAGGTGATAGATAGATGACAGATAGATACATATTTATTTTAGGAATTCAATATATTTCCAATTTTTGATCCCCCAATAATGGCCAATTTTTTTTTGTAATCATATGATGGTTTAAATGTGTTTAATAACACTTTATTTTAGGATGTCAGGATACATAATTAAATGAAGAAATGGGGTTTTTCTAGCACTTTATGTTATCATGAAAAGGGAGGCCTTATGATCATGCTGCTGATAGCATCTATTATAATTGTATATTTTTCTATTCACCAGGCACTTAAGCTGCATTTTTCCAAATAATTTTCCCAATGACATTTGAGGTAGTTGCTATTATCCTTATTTCACGGACAAAACAAGGAGGGCTGGGTTAAATAACTTTCTAGTGTATCACAGAAAAAGATGGAATGGTATGCAAACTCAGGTCTTTACGACCCAAAGCACACATTCTTAAGAATTGTGCTATATTACATTTGTTTTTACTTCCACTTCCTCACACAGGGAGAGGGGAGGGTGGGTGGCAAATGAATAAAATTATTGTCAGGATAGACAAATACCACACCCAAAACTGTTAGGTGGACCCTCTGGAGGGCACAGCAGATACACTCAGTATGGTGCTGCAAGGTAAATAGGAAAAATGAAAGCTGTTCACGCAAAGAGCTGTAGAGATTTGTCTTCTCACTTTGAAGCTCCCAGTGTCTCCAGACAGCATTGGCGTCAGCAGCATTCCACCCTGCTCCTCCCCTGAGCATGAAGAAGGAAGTCCTTCTAGTTCACCTTGCTCTTTCCCAAAGCTGCCAGAGCCTAAGAGCCTTATTTTGAATCTAGAGGGATGGAGAAATGCAGAAGATGTGTGACCTCACAGCCGTGCTCACCAAGTCCCTGGAATCCAGGCATATTGGACAAAAAGGAAAGAGATTATATTTGCATCGGGGAAAGTGGAAAACCCAGACGTTTTCACTATTTTCCAAGGTCATGGTTCCCATCTCTATATATAGACACCCTGAGCAAACTATATTCCATATTGTTTCATAGTTAAGAGTGCCTCTCATGTTCAGGCTCCCTCAGCTCAAAATTGCCAGTACAGCTCTGAAGAGAAAAAACACAAAATATTCATCCTATAAATCAGAGTTAATGCCATTAAAATTCAGGTATCTATGAACTTTAACGGAGGACGTAAATGTTGTATTTACAGTCTCAATGAAGACCCAAAATTATTTCCCAGTTTGAATATGATGGAGAGGGTCAGAAACTCATGTGTCATGAAGACATTGTGATGTGGAGGAAAAGGACGGAGAGATGGAGCTATCCTTGGGTGGGAGAAGAACAGAGCTAGAAAATCAATCCTGCTGTAAGGCAAACTGGCTTTTATGTGTACTGCTCAGTGATCATGAACCTTTTTGTCTATACTAGTTCATTTATAAAGTTGAAAAGAAAAAAAAATCTGGTCATTATTTATGCAAGAGGATTTTCCTATTTAATTACTGAAGTAAGTTGCTAACTCCCTTTTCTTCAGAAAAAAAAGAAAAGAAAAAATCCTGTTCTTAAGGACCTAAGAACTGAGCTCATTGATTCCCATTAGATAATGATTTTTTCTTTTTTTGTTGTTGTTGTACATTTTTGATGATGCTATTACAGTTGTCCCATTTTCTCTCCCCTTCATCCCCTCTGCCCTGTACCCCACCCCATCATCCCCCCACCCCTTAGTTAATGTTTATGGGTTGTACAAGATAACGATATTTTGGGGATAATTTTTATATATGTATTTCTTGATAGCATTGTTTTAGACTGCTAGAGTAAATCCCCAAAATTACTTTGTCAGCTTACATGTTAAAAATACATGGTATTTTATATTTTCTCTCCTAAGAGCCTATCAGGTATAGTCCTGGTTCTTATATCAGACATAACTTATACCACACATTAATAAATCAGTATTATGGATTATAAGTTAATTAATTCATTGATTAAAAAACATGGTATTTTCAAAAAGCAAATGTCCAAAATCCTCCATCTTAAAAAATCCTGATTATTCTACAAATCTGCACTAGCCTTGCTGGTATCCCACAGATATGTATTTGTATAAACACACACACCCACAAATAGACATACAAATACATAGAGAGAGAGAGGGTATGCAATGAGTACAAACTCTGAAGCCTGCCTCAGCAATATGTGTTCAAGCCCTAGTCCTGACACTGCCAAAGATAAAACCTTGGACAAGTTCCTTGGCCTTCTTTTACCTTAGTTTCTTCACTTCTAAGATAGAGGGGAATGGCCCTCGCTGGTGTGGCTCAGTGGACTGAGTACCAGTCTGTGAACCAAAGTGTTGCAGCTTCAAGTCCCAGTCAGGGCACATGCCTGGGTTGTAGGCCAGGTCCCCAGCAGGGGCATGTGAAAGGCAACCACACGCTGATGTTTCTCTCCCTTTCTTTCTCCTTCCCCTCTCTAAAAATAAATAAAATCTTCAAAAAATAAAAAATAAAATAGAGGGGAATGATAGTACCTCTGTTCCTATTAAATAGGAAGCACTGTATGTTTGTAGAATGAATAAAATACCATTATGATGATAATTCTACTCACAACAATCTGGTAAGGTAAGCACCACTATCATAATTCAGGCTCCCATGTCCCATTCTATCTCAGCTAGGTGACCAGTTCATATGGCATTTAATTGCAAGTCAGCCTGACTCTAAAACAAGACCTTCTTTCTACTAAGTCACATCATCATCTTTTCTTAATTTAATCTTATCAATAAATTTATTTTCAATAGTACCTATTTATTTTTAAGGCTTATAATTTTTTTTACTTGCAGGCATTCCTCAGATATTATGGATTCTAATTCTTTCATAATTACATGGCTTTCTAAATTCTGTTTTTGGAACTTACATTTTATGGTGTTCTTTTTTTGGAGACAAATAAATCTTGTAGTATATTCCTTTTTGTTGTCTTTTAAAAAATACACTGCATGTCAAAATTATATTCTCATAATTTTTTCTAAAAATTTTAGTATTATCTTTCATAATTAAAGCACTTATCCATCTGGAATATATTTTTGGAAAATGTGTGAAGTAAAGACCTAATTTTATCTTTTCAATCTCTTCTCCTCCCAGTTTTTACTATAATATGTATTTGTGTCTGTTCTATGCTGTTGAGTCAGTTCCAACTCCTGGCAACCCTATGATTTAGTGATGTCCACAGGCTCCTAGACTCAAAAGCCCTGCTTAGCTCCTGTAGGCCCATTCCTATGGTTTCTTTATGGAGTCAACCCATCTCACATTTGATCTTCCCTTTTTCCTGCTGCCTTCTATTTTACCCAGCATACTATCTTTCCAAAAGAACCCTGCCCTTTCATGATATGCCTGAAGTAGGACAGATTCAGTTTTGTCATTTTTGTCTTCATCAATGTTTTAGGCTTAATTTTCTCTAGAACCCCCTTGTTCATCTTTCTGGCAGTTCATAGAGCTCTCCAATACCATGTTTTAAATGAGTCCATTGTTTTCCTATCAGCCTTCTTCACTGTCCAACTCTTGCATCCATACATAGTAATAGGGAATATGAGGTTGAGTAGGAACTTCACCTTGGTCTCTAATGACACATATTTGCTCCTGATGATCTTTCGTAATTCTCCATTGCTGCCCTTCCAAGTATCACCCTTCTCTTAATTCCTTGGCTATAGTCCTCATTTGAATTGATGCATAGCAAAACATTTAACAATTTCAGTATGTTCATAGTCTAAGTTAAGGTTGTGCATTTCCTCTATAGCAACCATTTAGCGATGAGTCCATTATTTCCCTCTTTACTTGTCATTCCATTTTAATATAGGGACAGTATACTGAACTCCTGTGTGTGTATACACACACACACTCAAGAACAGATATAAAAACAAATATAAATAGATGTATAGATAGGTAGATAGATGATAGATAGATAGATAGATAGATAGATAGATAGATAGATAGATAGATGATAGACAGATATAGATAAATATACGCATTCACTCATGTGCATATACAAAGTCTGTCTGGAAAAAGTCCAACCATTGTTAATATAATGGTTTGCAAGACATCTATATAACGTGGCAACAAAGGACAGTGGACTGCCATATGTATGTATGAACAATGACAACTTACTATACTAGTCAGTGAAGGCAGTAGATGCCACTGAGTGAGCATGTGTACTGTGTGGCCCTCTCATTCAAAATGACTGAGTGAGAAGAGCAAAAAACATGCATCTAATTTTGCATTAAGCTTGAACATGCCTCCATGAAAACTATTCAGTTGATTCAGAAGGCTGAGGCCTTGTGCAACTGATGATTGGCAGCTTCATCACGACAACATGCCTGCTCAAGCATCATGTCTCCTGCAGAGTTTTTTGGCCAAACATCAAATCACCCAGGTGACTTAGCCCCCTCACAGCCCAAATTTGGTTCCCTGTGACTTCTGGCTTTTCCCAAAACTAAAATAAGCTTTGAAAGGGAAGCGATTTCAGACTGGTGATGAGATTCAGGAAAATACGACAGAGCAGGTGATGGTGATTGGGAGAACTGTGTGAGGACTACAAGATACCCACTTTAAAGGGGACCAAGGTATCATTGTCCTATGTACAATGTTTCTTGTACTTGTATCTTCTTCAATAATTGCCTCTATTTTTTTCATGTTACATGGCTGTATACTTCCTGGATAGACCACATATATTTATCCCTGATCTCCTGATTCTATTCAAGTGATCAATTTGTTTACTCTTCCATGAGTACCCCAATAATTAGTCATTCTGGCTTTACAATAAGACTTAATACTTGTTTTCCTCTTTTGCACATTTATTCTTGTATGACTTTATTGCTTTTGTCTGCATGATTTTTAATTTCCTCTTGCAATTTTCTGCTAACTTTAGCATTCAAATTTTTATTCCTGATGTAGCTGTTCTTCAATAATGTCTGTGGACGGTAAATTTTAACTGTAGTTCCAAATGAATATTTATCTGAATTTGGCATTCTATACTAAAAATTTAGTTATGATGTTCCAGTGCACCTAAGGTACCATTGTTTACTTCTGGCACCTGAGGAGTTTCTATTTTAGAGCTCAGTGGCTTTAAAAGAACTGTCATTAAATTATATCTAGACTTTCTGCTGTTTGTACCAAGAGGGCCTTCATGTTGTCTAAGCTACCATGCTACTAGAGCCAGAAATCTAAGTATCCCCTTACCAGATCTTAGCCAGTGCCATGTTGCAAGGTAAAACCATGACTTTTATTTCTATGTGTTTTATGTTCCACTTACAAAACAATTGCTGGATATTTGGCCCATGGTATTTGTTGACTTTCCAGGGCATTCAAAGGTTAAAAAGTAGAACACTTCAGAACAAGAACTCCTCTGTCCTTAGCCTCAGCCTGCCATACACGTTCTTCTCATTGATGTTATCCTTGCCTCTTGATTCAAGTAGATCACTATATCTTCAGAAATAGAACTATGTTCTACTCCACTTCATATCTCTACATCTCAAAACGATGACTGGCACATAGGACATTTTGAAGGCTTGCCAAATAAAAATATAATATAGAGACAGGAAGAAGCAACTGGAATTAACCAATACAAGTCAGGTAAGATTCATAAAGCCCTGCATTTTTACATACAAAAAGTTACTTCATATGGGGGAATTTTGCTTGATTTTAAACTTTTTTTTAAAGGATGATGTCGAAACTAAGATACTTCTTTTGCTAAGAAAACAAATGTCAAATTGTCCATAAACAGAGAAATATATTTAAAGAGTGATTTGCAAGCAGAAAAGACAGTCCAATTCAGGGAAATAGAGCAGTCTCAGAAAAAAATGGCATTTTCAAACTATAGAGATCACAAAAGGGATTCCTACTTAGGAATTCTGATTTGATTCACTTATGAGTTTGAATCTGAGAAGAATTATCAGCATAACAACTCTGAGGAATTGCTTAAATATTACACATATAATATGAATACACCTTATTTGAGAATCATCAGTATTGTATATATCAAGAGCTCCTTATTTTGTATTGCTGTGTACTATTCCATTGTTAAATATACTAAATTTTGTTCATCTCTGAAACATTTTATGAATATTTGGGTTATTTCCAGTTTGGGACTATTACAAATAAACCTAGATGAACATTCATATACAAGTTTTTATATGGATTAAAGTTTCCACTGTCAGTTTATTCTATAAATACCTAGCAGTGAGAGGGCTGGATCATATGACAGGAGTTTGTCTGTCTTATATGCCAAACCATATTCCAAATAGTGATATCATTTTATATTCTACCCATAGAATATGTGTTCTGGTTCCTCTACATTCTCATTATGTGTGATATTGGTGTTTTTAATGTCAACAACTCTAATATGCATATAGTGGTATCTTGTGATTTAATTTGAATTCCCTAATCATGACTGATATTGAGCATATTTTTATGCAATTATTTACTATCTTTATATCTTTTATGATGTATCTATTTTAGTGTTTTGCTCATTTAATTTTATTTTTTGTTTTTCTATCATTAAGTTTCAAGAGTTCTTTATCGTCTGGATACATACCTTCTTTACAGATACGTGTTTTGAAAACATCTTCTCTAACATGTGACTTGTCTTTGCATTCTATTAATAGTGTCACTTGAAAAAAGAATTAATTTTGATTAATTGAAATTTATCAGTTTTTTTCTCTTTTGCATACTCATTTTGCGGTTGTATCTAAGAGCTCTCTAGGCAGACAAAGCCACAAAGATATTTTTCTTGTGTTTTCTTCTAGAAGTTTATAGTTTGAGGTTTTACATTAGGTCTAAGATACATTTTTTAATTTTATTTCTTCCTTTTTTTATTGTTGTGTAGTTACAGTTGTCCCCATTTTCCCTCCATCACTCTCCCCCCACCCTACCCACCCCAACCTTCCACACTCAGTCCTCCTCCCCATTGTCTTTGGTCATGAGTCCTTTATACATGCTCCTTGATGACCCTTCCCTTTCCTTGCCCCATTATCCCCTTCCCCTCTCCCTTCTGGTTACTGTCAGTTTGTTCTTTATTTCCATGTCTCTGGTTATATTTTGCTCACTTGTTTGTTTTGTTGATTAGGTTCCACTTATAGGTGAGGTCATATGGTATTTGTCTTTCACTGCCTGGCTTATTTCACTTAGCATAATGCCCTCCAGGTCCATCCATGCTGTTGCGTAGGGTAGGAGTTCCTTCTTTCTTCCTGCTGTGTAGTATTCCATTGTGTAAATGTACCATTGTTTTTTGATCCACTTGTTTACTAATGGGCACTTAGGCTGACTCCAGCACTTGGCTACTGTAAATTGCGCTGCTATGAATAAAACCAGATAAAGACACAACAAAGAAAGAAAACTACAAAGCAATATCGCTGATGAACATAGACGCTAAAATCTTCAACAAAATATTGGCAAACCACATCCAGAAATACATTAAAAAGATCATACACCATGATCAACTGGGATCCATTCTAGGCATGTAAGGATGATATAATATTTGCAAATCAATAAATGTAATATATTACGTAAACAAAAGGAAAGACAAAAATCACATGATCATATCAATAGATGCGAAAAAAGCATTTGATAAGGTACAGCACCCTTTTATGATAAAAACACTGAGATATATTTTGAGTTAATTTTTCACATGAGACCATATGGGTCAAAGTTTACTTTTTAGTTATGGATCTAATTGATCCTGCACTATCTGTTGCAATGTATATATTGTTTTGTTGCATAGAATTTTTCTTTTAGCTTTTTGGTTCAGTTAAACATATCAGTCATTTTTTGTTTCCTTTTTGCTTTTACACTTAGACAAGGCTTCTCCAAACAAAAAGAAGAAAATTACATTTTCTCCAAAGACTCTCAATTTTCTTCTTTATCTCTTTTACTCTTCCATGTTTTAATCCAATTGGAATATATTGTGGCAAACAGTGAGATTATATATGTCTATATAAATATATACTCAATTATTTATATGTTATATATATATATAGTATGTGTGTATATATATATATATATATATACTTTTAATTAATTAGAACTCTACAAGATACCATACACCAAAATTCCTCAAAGTGGGTTTAAAGTTTGCATGGAAAAGCTGAAACTGAAGGAAGAAAAAGAACACATAAGTTTTGGTTAGTGTAAGTGGAACCTGAAACATGAATTATTACTACATAAACAAGATGTAAAAATTGTAATACAATATCAGATATAAATTTGATGCTAATACATTTTGAAATATTGAAGAATCTCAGAAAATATGAAATGACAAAATTGGCTGAAAAAATTGACAAACTGAATATAACAATAAACATGGAAGAAATTGGAGTCATTTTCAAAGCATTATCTCCATGGAATACTATAGGTCCAAAAAGTGTTATGGGTGAATTCTTTTAAAAAATTCAAAGAAGTTCCATGGTATATAAACTGAACCAGAGCATAAAAAAAGATGGAAATTTTCCTGGTTACATTTGCAAAGCTCATACAAAAACGAAAACTATAGTCTAATCTCAGTTGGGTATATGGATGTAAAAATCCTAAACCATATTAGAAGATCAAATCAGTACTTGGACTACAGAGAAAAATTAATACACCATACTCAGTTGGACTTTATTCTAGGACCCCATGGATAGTTCGTTATGAGAAATCTATTAATATTAAATCAATATGGTAAAATAATACAATTACCACAAAACATCTCCAACAATCTAATTTTAAAACATTTTTTTCTTTTGTGATAATTGTAGATTCACAGACAGTTGGAAGAAACAATATAGAATAAAAATGTGGAAATTACTAAGTTTTTCCAGTATAATGTCTTATATAACTATAGTACAATATCACAACCGAGACATTTATATTGATGAAACCTATCAGCATTATTTAGATTTCACCAGTTTGCATACAATACACTGATTTATGTGTGTTTAGTTCTATGCAACTTTATTACAAGTGTAGATTCACGTGACCACCACCACGTCAAGATGCAGAACAGTTTCCTCATCAGGGCTCCTTATGCTGCCTCTCATAGCCACAGATACTTCCCATGGTAACCATTAATCTATGATTTTGTCATTTCATTTTTCAAGAATGTTATGTAAATAGAATAATACAGTATGTAACCTTTCTGGCAGTGACTTTTTTCACTCAGTATAATGCCCTTGAGACTCACCTAAGGTGTTGCACATACCAACTATTCATTGCATTTTATTACTGAACATTATTCCATGGTATGGGTGTACCACAGTTTGTTTGTCTGTTTGTTTGTTTTTAGCCATTCATCTGTTGAAAGACTTATGGGTTGTTTCTAGTTTGGAGTTATTATGAATACAGCTGCTCTGAAAATTTATGTACAGGTTTTCCTGTGAACATAAGTTTTTATTACTCTTGGATTAATGGCTCATTTTGCCCCAAAATGTTTTTTTTTAAGACTGCAATCACTGTGTCATATGGTATACATGTTTAGTTTTACAATCCAATGCCATACTCATTTTCATTTTACATTACCATGAACAATATATGAGTTCTTCAGTTTCTCTGCATCCTCACTGACATTAGGTGATTTCACTATTTTTTATTTCAGCTATTCTTTTAGGTGTGTAGTAATGTCTCCTTGTAGTTTTAATTTGCATTTCCCTAATCACTAATGATATTTAACATCTTTTGATGTGCTTATTTACCATCTGTGCATTCTTTTCAGTGAAATGTCTATTCATGTATTTTGCCCATTTTCTAACTGGATTCTTTGTTTGTAAATATCTTCTACCAGTCTGTAGCTTTTCTCTTCATTATGTTAACAGGATATTTGCAGAGCAGTGGTTTTATTTTTGATGAAGTCCTTTATCAATTTCTACTTTTATGATTTGTGCTATTGGTGTCAATTGTCTAACGACTCTTTGACAAACCCCAGATCCTGAAGGTTTTCTCCTGCTTTTTTTTTTCTGAAAGTTTTATACTTCTACTATATTTAAATTTGTGATCCAGCTTCAGTGAATTTTTGTGTAGCATGGGAGGCTCAGGAAGATGTTCCTTTTTTGTTTTTGTTTTTTTCATATGGATGTTCATTAAAAAAGCTATCCTCCTGTTGAATGCTTTGATATATTTTTCAAAATCAGTTGGACATATTTGTGTAAGAGTAATTCTGCGTTCTTTATCCTGATCCACTCTTACGTGCCTCTTCTCCTGTGAATACAACACTGTCTTGAATTTCTATAAACTGAGATCTCCCACTTTATTCTTCTTCAGAATCCTTTTTAGCTATTTTAGGGCTTGTGCTTTACTATATAAATTAAAGTTGTTTATATCTACAAAAATATTTCTGGGACTTTGATAGAAATTGCATTAAACCCATAGGTCAACTTGAGGAGACCTTGTATCTTTACTATGTTGAGTCTTCTAATTCATAAATATAGTAAGTCTTCCTTTAGTTAGATCTTGGTTTCCTTCATTAGTAGTGTTCAATTTACAGCATAGAAATTCTATATATAGTTAGATCTACAACTAAGTATTTTACTTATTTGACATAATTATAAACCATATATTTTGTTTTTAGTTTGGGTTTCTACTGGTCTGTTGCTAGTTTATAAAAATACAATTGATTTTTCTGTGTTGACCTTATATTCTGCAAATTTGTGGAAATTACATATTAGTTCTAGGAGATATTTTTGTGATGTCTTGGGATTTTATATACAGACAATAAACTTATAATGTTAATTATAAATAGGGACCTTTTTTCCTTTTAGATAGGCATGCTATTTATTTCTCATTGTTCTGGTAGAATTTCTAGCACTATGTTGAAGATGAGTGATGAAAGCAGATATTCTTCCTTGTCCCTGATCTCAAAAGGAAGAATTATGTCTTTCACCACTAAGTATTATGATAGACACATATCACTTTTAGATTATTTTTATCAAATTGAAGAAGTTTCCCACTATTATTATTATGAGACTTTTCATTATGAATGAGTATTCAAATTTCTCAAGTGATTTTACTGCATTAATTGATATAATCATATAATTTTTTTAACATGTTGATATGGTGGTTTACATTACTTGATTTTCAAATATTGAACCAACCTTGCATACCTGGAAAAAATCCCACTTCTACATTATATATAATTCTTTCTACACATTCTTGGATTTAATTTGTTAATATTTTGTTAAGGATATTTATGACAGTTCATAAGAGATATGAGACTGTACTTTTTCTTTTGTCCTCTTTTTGTCTAGTATTGGTATCAGATACTGATACTAGTCTCACAGAGTGAGTTTTGAAATGTTCTTTCCTCTGTTATTTTCTGGAAAAAGTTGTGTAGCATTGCTATTATTTCATTAAATGTTTGATAGATTTCTCCAGTGAAAACATCTAAGCTTGGAGATTTCCTTTTGAGAAACTTTTTATCTGCAAATTCAACTTCTTGAATGGTTTATGACTATTCAGATTGTCTATTTCACCCTAGTTGAGTTTTGGTAGAGGTTCTTGAGGAATTAGTTTGTTCTTTTAAGTTGTTGAAATTATGAGCATAAGGTTTTGTATAATATTCCCTGTTTTCTTTTGAATGGCTGAAGAATCTGTTGTAATATCCCATTTTATTCCTGATATCAGTGATGTTTATCTTCTCTTTTTATCTTTGACAATCTTGATAGAAGTTTATTAATTTTATCAATGTTTCCTAAATAATCCATTTCTTTCATCTGTTGTTTTTATTTTAACTTCATTGACTCTGCTCTTATCTTTATTATTTCCTTCTTTATTCTTGTTTTGTATTAATTTTGCTCTTAATTTTCTAGTTTCTTTTTTTTTTTTTTCATTGTTTATGCTATTACACCTGTTCCCACTTTTTCTAATTTTCTAATTTCTTGTTCTGGAACTTAGAAAATTAATTTGAGAGTTTTTCTTTTTTCTAATGTGAGCGTTTAGTGCTATAATTTTCCTCTCAATGATGGCTTAGCAGTATCCCACATATCTTGGAAAGTTGTATTTTTGTTTCATTAAATTCTGTATAGCTTAAATTTTCTTATACTCTTTCTCTTTTACCCATGGTTTATTGGAAACCTGCTGTTCAGTTCCAAGTGTTTGGAGATTTTCCTATTGTCTTTCCTATTTGATTACATAATAGTCAGAAAACATACTCTATGATTTTATTTTAAAAAACATATTTGTTAGATTTGTTTTATGGCCCAAGAAATTGTCTATCCTGTGGATTCTTGATTTTTTTTTTTTGTTATTTCACTCAGTTCTATATCTTTGCTCATTTTTCTGTCTAGTACTTCTTTCTATCAATTACTGAGAGTAGGGTGTTGATTTCCCTATTTCTACTTTTAGCGCTATCAGTTTTGCTGCCTATATTTTGAGGTTTCATGCAATTTGTGCATATCCATCATTAAGATATTATGCCTTTTTTGTGAATTAATCATTTTGTCATTATGTAATGTCCCTCTTTGTCTCTAGCAATTGTCTTTGCTCTGAAATTTATTATATTAATGTAGTTACTCCTGCTTTTTAAAAATTGTTTGCATAATATATCTTTTAAGGTAATCATTTTTAAATTATTTATTTTTAAAAGATTTTATTTATTTATTAATAAATAAAGCAAAAGAGAGGGAGAGAAACACCAATGTGTGGTTACCTCTTGCATACCCCCAACTGGGGGCCTGGCCTACAACCCAAGCATGTGCCCTGACTGGAAATCAAACTGATGACCCTTTGGTTCACAGGCTGGGGCTCAATCCACTGAGCCACACCAGCCAGGGTTAATGCAATTATTGATATGGTGAGCTTTATGCATAGCAATAATTTTATTATTTATTTTCTCTGTTTTTCATTCCTCTGTTTCCTTTTTCTTGCCTTCTGTGGGATAGTGATAGATTTTTTTGGAATTCCATCTTCATTTATTTATAGTTTTTTTTAGTAGATCTTTGTATAGTTTTCTTAGTGGTTGTTCTATCAAATTTTAATTTTTTTAATGATATACTAAAGTGAAATTAAAAGGCTACTCTGTTAAAATAATTAAAAGTATCAGAAAATAATTAAAATCAGACATCAGAACAAAATATGAAAAGCATCCCTTTAAAGTTATGGCAATACAAGAATGCAGGCTATTATCATTAATATTTAATTTTTTTCTGAAACTTTTAACAAGTGCAATAGGACAAGAAAATAAATGAAAGAGGTCGTACCTAGAATGGCAGAGTCAAATTTATCTGTTTCTTCTTATGTTCTTATTAATTAACTGACTTCTAGAAAACTGATGGGAAAAATTCAAATTTGTGATTTGATAAGTTATGTGACAGTTATGTGACTAGCTATAAAATAAATATATGGAAATAACTTCTAACAGTGAAAAATACAGTAGAAAATATAAAATTTACAATAGAAAACAATTCCTAAGAGTAAATATTTAAATATGCTTATGTTTTCAAATCCCCAAAACTTAACTAACAAAATCTAAAAGGGCAGTGGGACACAATATAACTTTATTAAAAGACTAAATATTTGCAAATAACTGAATACTTCCAAAATCAAATAACATACTTGGATTTCAACGAAATTTGTAACCAGATAAAATTATTCTATAGTAAATTTAGAAATGACAAAATTATAAAAGAGAATTTGACATATGTAAGACTTAAATGTCCTAAAAAAGTTGCAACAATTAAAGCATTGTTAGTAGTTAAAAAATAGTCTTGGGAATGTAAAGTACAGCATAGGAAATGTAGTCAATAATATTGGATGGAAATATCAGAGGTATATTTTTTAAAGTATATGATTGCCTAACCACGATGGTGTACACCTGAAACCAATACAAAATAATATTGAATGTAAACTTTCATTGAAAAAAATTAAAAATTTTAAAAAATGTAAAAACCAAACAGTATGATGTTGGTCCTAGGATATCCAGGTAGATTAAAGGTAGAATAAATCTCCAGAAATAAAATATAAACTATATAAATATATTATGAGTTGTATTTCAAAGCGGTGGGAGAACTGACCAGTTAATTAAAATTTTTAAGACTGTTGATATAAAATGGTGCATTATATTTCTCATAACTTGATTTCCTTTGAATCTGGGACCAAATGGATTTATATTTTTTTTTAAAAAAGGAAGACTAGCTAGAGGTTGTAAACATTTTCTTTTAAAAAGTCAGACTTATTTATCAAATCTGCTTTTATAGTAGTAGATTATATCTATCTCACTCCTGGTTTGTTTTTGATTTACTCTTATTTTTCTAACTTAATATGAATGATTAATTTTTATTATTCTATTCTTTCTTGATTAATATCAAAAGCATTTTAAACTACAAATTTATGTCGAATTAAAACTCTGGCAACATCACATGTGTTTTGATATATGTGAGTCTTCATTGTAATTATTTATTAAATATACCATAACCATCACTCTTCCTGTCCTTTTGTTAAGCATTGTTTGTCTTTTTACTTGCTAAAAAGTATAAAATATTATAAATACTCATTTGTATTTTTGTTATTAATTTCTAGTTGCATCACATTGGTGTCAGAGAACGTATGAAAAAAATTTATTTTGTGGACTATATTGAGGTTAGCTTGGTAAGTAATACAATCATATTTAAATTGCCTATAAATATTTTAATAGTATAATTATGTATTTATTACATCACATCAAATTGATTTCATGATTTAGATCTTGAATATCCTTTTTTTTTTCCTCTTAGATGTTAAACACTCATAAAAGTATGTCTCACTTCTGTTGATTTTCTCAATTTCTCTTTGTGTTTCCAATAATATTTATTTATATACTTTGATGCTAGGTCATACTGTGCATAAACTTTATGAGCATTATCTTCTTTGGTGATTATATTCTTAGTTTTTAAAAGAAAGAAAATATCCCTCTTCCAAGGGTGGTCATTGGATGATCATTGCCTGGCTAGCCATTGACACTTTATGCCTGGGCTAACATCAGACTTATCCTTTCAGAATATGGAAAACAGAAATGACTGGGCCATGAGCATAGGGAAGGAACACAGTCATAGTAAAGGGAGAATAAGACCAGGACAGCCACAGGGGTTTGTGTAGTCCAAGTCATGTGGGGACAGAAACCACATGTAAGCAGAAGGTGCTTGTCAGAGGAGAAGGGAAGGACAGGGCAAGCAGGGGCACCGGGGAGAAGCTTGTCCTCACAGCTTTCTTGCTCTCTGGCCACCTTTAAATCCCAGTTTCCCCATTTCCAGCTGCCAGGTGCCCCCAGTTTTACTCTCTGGCATCTAGCAAGCACCCTGCTCTACCCCACCGAACAGGAATTTTAAAAACTGACTTAAAAAACATCCTTCTTGGTTTTGTCATATGCTTATTTGCCTTCAAATATGCTTTGTCTAATATAAATAGGTATCATTAACTAATTTTCATCTACTATCACTAAGTGAAATGCTTAATCTCTTTTTTTATTATATTTTCTTTTAAAATTTTTCTTTTTCTTATTTTGACAGTGTGAACTATGACCTATTTGACTAATTTTTTCTAGTAATTTTGAAGTTATAGATCCTGTTTTAATTGTACTACTAGATACCTTTAAGACTCATTTCTTGCCTCAGGGCCATGCTATTGACTCCATCAAGCATCAAGGAATGCTGTTACACCTGCTGCTCTACTTCGTGTTGTATCCACACCTGATCTCTATGCTAGATGCTCTTAGTCAGACTTGGAAAAACAGATTCTGAGTAGGGTACTTCCCAGAGTGATTGTGACCTGCTTTTGCCCCTCCAAACTGATGCGATTGTTTTTTAAGAATCTCTACTTATACTTTATTGAAGCACACTTCTTCCTATGAAAAGTGAGAGCTTTCTCTTGACGTCTGTCTTCTTTGAATCCAGCCCCATTGCACAATATCTAATTTGAATTTGTGAAAGTTTCTGTAATACCACCTTAATTTTCAGTACCCCACCTCCTGTCTTTACATTCCTTTCCTCATCTTAATTGGAATCTTCAGAGGAAGAGTTGATGTTTATACTCAAGGTGGTTTCTTGATTAGCTAAGACTGATTCTTGAAGCTGTGTGTGGGATATATTGTGGAGGAAGGCAAACTATGGCAGAGTTTATAAGATGATAAATACCATTTTAAGCATCTAAAAAATTCAATATCTCATATTATGAAACATCTTATTTAAAAAACTTATAACTCAATACATATATAATTAATTTGAGAACTGATTATATAATTAATATAAGACAACCTAAGAATTTGTAATTAGTATCCTAAATTAGACATGATTGGTTAGTCTTCAGGTTTTTAAGCCTAATTTTTTTTACCATCAAACTTAATTTTATTTTTCAATTACAGTTTACATCCAATATTATTTTGTTTTAGCTTTAAGTGTACAGAATAAAGGTTAGACAGTCATACACTTTACATGGGGATATCTCTGACATTCCCAGTACCTGCCTGGCACCACACATAGTTATCACAATATTATTGACCGTATTCCCTATGCTGAACTTTACATTCCTGTGACTATTTTGTAACCACCAATTTGAATTTCTTTTTTAAAATTTAATCTTTATTGTATTTTTTCCCATTACCATTTAGTCCCCTTATACTCCCTCCCCAAGGAATCTAATATTTAAATGTGAAAAAATTCTTCTTTTCTTCTTTTTTTAGATCTTATTTAGTTATTTTTAGAGAGAGGGTAAGGGAGAGAGAAAGAGAGGGAGAGAAACATCAAAGTGAGAGAGAAACATTAATAAGTTGCTTCTCGTACATACCCCAACCCGGGACCAAACACACAACTGTGCCCAGACCAGTAATCAAACTGGCAATCAAACCAGCTACCTCTCCCTTTGCAGAACAACACCCAACCAACTGAGCCACACCAGTAATGGCAAAATTCATGAAGAAATTCTTACTAATTTCATATTCCTCCATGAGAGGATTTTTTAAAGATAAAATTAACTGCCATAAACATGTTGTTTTATAGTAGGGTTAAGAAAAATAATCTTAAATCATCACAATTATAGTTTAGCATATACAATTTTATATATTCTCTTGAATTTCTCTAGAATAATTTAAATGATCAAATCTCCTAACCCTGTTCGTTATTTATTTTTAGGTTTATTTTAAAGGAAATTAATATATCTTAGCCTGAGAACTCCCCTAACTTAGAATCTGTGTATTTCACAAAGGCATGTATCTTGTATCTCAAGAAAGGTTACTACAGTTGTGTCTGACTGTTAAGAGCCTTATTGTTCTGACAGTTTCCTTCATGCAGAAAAACCTACAATTTTTCTTTTGGTCTGCAAATTTTCTTCTGAAATGATGAAAGTTGTTTGAGCTCTTTTTAAGATAATTCTCACCTCTTCTCTTGTCTTAATCCAAGATAAGAAAACATCAAAATAGCACCTAAAAAAAAATGGTTTATATACTTATCTTCATACCACTAATTTAAGTCTAATTTATAATTTTAGTGTAATATTTTTGAACTGTAAAGGTTAGAACTTTGCTTGAAAACTGGTCTGATCGAAAGTTTATTTTCCTATGATTATTTCATTCTAAAATGCTATGAAGAAAATAATAGAATCACAGTAAACTTTGGAAAAGGTCATTTTGAGGTCGTTTTGTCAAACTATCTTATTTATAGATGAGAAAGTTTGGCCCAGAGAAATTCTATGATTTGTGTAATGAAAGAATCATAATGTCATAGTGTCTGCGTTTTTCAAGGAAACAGGGCGAAGACAGTAAATTGCATTGGTTCCCTGAATAATTCAGATTAAAAGAAGCTGAAGTATCTGAATTCCAAAAGTTAGATTATACTCTTATTTGCCCTCAAGTTTCTCTTATCCACACTATTTGCAAGCTTTCTGATTAAACATTTAGTCACTGATGACAGTAAGCATAAGAAATTCAATTCTCATTTTAGTTCACATCTATCAATCATTATTATGAGTGGACACTGAATTGGGTATTATACTTACTTAAGGTCACAACTATCTTATAAGGGAAGCAATAACATTCCCTTTTTACAAAAGTAAAAACTAAGCTCTTATATGTAAGAAAATTTAAGTAATTTGCTCAGGTTTCTACATCTAGTAAGAATGTCAGGCACTGAAGAAAAAAGTGTCCTTGCCTTGACTCCAGATTGTGCCCACTAGGCTATATGTGCACCTTGGTTAGTACAAGGTTTGTGGGGACAGTTGTCCTACTCCAGCAAAATCCCCTCTACTCCTTTTCCTGGCATCCTTCCTTACCCTGCCCTGCTCCCCTATTCCCTCACCAGTTTCTTCTTAGAGCCCCTCCATTTTACATCATTTTCACCTGACTCCTCACCTCCCAGCTGCTTCTAGAGACCCCAACCTAAGATGCTCTTTATTTTATCACAGATGATCTAAAGATGTCAACTCTGGCTGAGGGTACCACAACCAAAGCCCTCCATCTTAATTCTTGTACCCTGCTCCTCTCTTGGGTATCAGAGAAGCTTTTTGTATCATAAAGGGTTAGTTTGTGACAAACTTAAATTCTTTTTGAATCAGAAAACAAGAAGGCCTATTTAGGCAAAAGTTTTCACAGAATGATTATACACTTCCCCTTTTCTGCTTTTCATGATAAAACATTCAATTCTTTGAATTTCTATAGTGATTCTCAGAACAAATGAGAGTTATATCCAGTTTCCTGAAGATCTGTGAAATTTATATGCTTTGTTCTTTCACATTTTCCCCAGGCTGGCCCTACCCAGTGGGGAAGCCATTCCCAGGGTAGGTATTTGGAAGCTAGCCTGTTGACCAGGTACCTGGCAGTGTGTATCTGTATCTATCTATCCTATGGGCTGCCCTGGGCTGAGTAAACCTGCCAGTGGCCCTTCTCCTTACAATT